>JBBPBR010000427.1:0-31000 GCA_037974775.1 Cicer pinnatifidum
ATCCAATGACACAAATGAACTTATTGGATGCACAAGATTGGTTAAAAACCCTAATTGGACAAGAATAAGCCTAGGGAGGACGAAAATGACCTAAATGTTCATCCAATGACACAAACACACCTATTGGATACACAAGATTGTTTAGAAACCCTAATTGGACAAGAATAAGCCTAGGGAGGACGAAAATGACCTAAATGTTCATCCAATGACACAAACACAACTATTGGATGCACACGATTGATTAGAAACCCTAATTTGACAAGAATAAGCCTAGGGAGGACGAAAATGACCTAAATGTTCATCCAATGACACAAATGAACTTATTGGATGCACAAGATTGGTTAAAAACCCTAATTGGACAAGAATAAGCCTAGGTAGGACGAAAATGACCTAAATATTCATCCAATGACACAAACACACCTATTGGATGCCCAAGATTGGTTAAAAACCCTAATTGGACAAGAATAAGTCCAGGGAGGACGAAAATGACCTAAATGTTCATCCAATGACACAAACACACCTATTGGATGCACAAGATTGGTTAGAAACCCTAATTGGACAAGAATAAGCCTAGGGAGGAAGAAAATGACCTAAATGTTAATCCAATGACACAAATGAACTTATTGGATGCACAAGATTGGTTAAAAACCCTAATTGGACAAGAATAAGCCTAGGGAGGACGAAAATAACCTAAATGTTCATCAAATGGCTAAACACACCTATTGGATGCACAAGATTGGTTAGAAACCCTAATTGGACAAGAATAAGCCTAGGAAGGACGAAAATGACCTAAATGTTCACCCAATGACACAAATGAACTTATTGGATGCACAAGATTGGTTAAAAACCCTAATTGGACAAGAATAAGCCTAGGGAGGACGAAAATGACCTAAATGTTAATCCAATGACACAAATGAACTTATTGGTTGCACAAGATTGGTTAAAAACCCTAATTGGACAAGAATAAGCCTAGGGAGGAAGAAAATGACCTAAATGTTAATCCAATGACACAAATGAACTTATTGGATGCACAAGATTGGTTAAAAACCCTAATTGGACAAGAATAAGCCTAGGGAGGACGAAAATAACCTAAATGTTCATCAAATAGCTAAACACACCTATTGGATGCACAAGATTGGTTAGAAACCCTAATTGGACAAGAATAAGCCTAGGGAGGACGAAAATGACCTAAATGTTCACCCAATGACACAAATGAACTTATTGGATGCACAAGATTGGTTAAAAACCCTAATTGGACAAGAATAAGCCTAGGGAGGACGAAAATGACCTAAATGTTCATCCAATGACACAAACACACCTATTGGATGCACAAGATTCGTTAAAAACCCTAATTGGACAAGAATAAGCATAGGGAGGACGAAAATGGCCTAAATGTTCATCCAATGACACAAACACACCTATTGGATGCACAAGATTGGTTAGAAACCCTAAATGGACAAGAATAAGCATGGGGAGTACGAAAATGACCTAAATGTTCATCCAATGACACAAACACACCTATTGGATGCACAAGATTGGTTAGAAACCCTAATTGGACAAGAATAAGCCTAGGGAGGACGAAAATGACCTAAATGTTCACCCAATGACACAAATGAACTTATTGGATGCACAAGATTGGTTAAAAACCCTAATTGGACAAGAATAAGCCTAGGGAGGACGAAAATGACCTAAATGTTCATCCAATGAAACAAACACACCTATTGGATGCACAAGATTGGTTAAAAACCCTAATTGGACAAGAATAAGCCTAGGGAGGACGAAAATGACCTAAATGTTAATCCAATGACACAAATGAACTTATTGGTTGCACAAGATTGGTTAAAAACCCTAATTGGACAAGAATAAGCCTAGGAAGGACGAAAATGACCTAAATGTTCATCCAATGACACAAACACACCTATTGGATGCACAAGAATGGTTAGAAACCCTAATTGGACAAGAATAAGCCTAGGGAGGACGAAAATGACCTAAATGTTCACCCAATGACACAAATGAACTTATTGGATGCACAAGATTGGTTAAAAACCCTAATTGGACAAGAATAAGCCTAGGGAGGACGAAAATGACCTAAATGTTCATCCAATGACACAAACACACCTATTGGATGCACAAGAATGGTTAGAAACCCTAATTGGACAAGAATAAGCCTAGGAAGGACGAAAATGACCTAAATGTTAATCCAATGACACAAATGAACTTATTGGATGCACAAGATTGGTTAAAAACCCTAATTGGACAAGAATAAGCCTAGGGAGGACGAAAATGACCTTAATGTTCATCCAATGACACAAACACACCTATTGGATGCACAAGATTGTTTAGAAACCCTAATTGGACAAGAATAAGCCTTGGGAGGACGAAAATGACCTAAATGTTCATCCAATGACACAAATGAACATATTGGATGCACAAGATTGGTTAAAAACCCCCAATTGGACAAGAATAAGCCTAGGGAGGACGAAAATGACCTAAATGTTCATCAAATGACTAAACACACCTATTGGATGCACAAGATTGGTTAGAAACCCTAATTGGACAAGAATAAGCCTAGGGAGGACGAAAATGACCTAAATGTTCACCCAATGACACAAATGAACTTATTGGATGCACAAGATTGGTTAAAAACCCTAATTGGACAAGAATAAGCCTAGGGAGGACGAAAATGACCTAAATGTTCATCCAATGACACAAACACACCTATTGGATGCACAAGATTGGTTAGAAACCCTAATTGGACAAGAATAAGCCTAGGGAGGATGCAAATGACCTAAATGTTCTTCCAATGACACAAATGAACTTATTGGATGCACAAGATTGCTTAAAAACCCTAATTGGACAAGAATAAGCCTAGGGAGGACGAAAATGACCTAAATGTTCATCCAATGACACAAATACACCTATTGGATGCACAAGATTGGTTAAAAACCCTAATTGGACAAGAATAAGCCTAGGGAGGACGAGAATGACCTAAATGTTCATCCAATGACACAAATGAACTTATTGGATGCACAAGATTGCTTAAAAACCCTAATTGGACAAGAATAAGCCTAGGGAGGACGAAAATGACCTAAATGTTCATCCAATGACACAAATACACCTATTGGATGCACAAGATTGGTTAAAAACCCTAATTGGACAAGAATAAGCCTAGGGAGGACGAAAATGACATAAATGTTCATCCAATGACACAAATGAACTTATTGGATGCACAAGATTGGTTAAAAACCCTAATTGGACAAGAATAAGCCTAGGGAGGACGAAAATGACCTAAATGTTAATCCAATGACACAAATGAACTTATTGGATGCACAAGATTGGTTAAAAACCCTAATTGGACAAGAATAAGCCTAGGGAGGACGAAAATCACCTAAATGTTCATCCAACGACACAAACACACCTATTGGATGCACAAGATTGGTTAGAAACCCTAATTGGACAAGAATAAGCCTAGGAAGGACGAAAATGACCTAAATGTTAATCCAATGACACAAATGAACTTTTTGGATGCACAAGATTGGTTAAAAACCCTAATTGGACAAGAATAAGCCTAGGGAGGACGAAAATGACCTAAATGTTAATCCAATGACACAAATGAACTTATTGGATGCACAAGATTGGTTAGAAACCCTAATTGGACAAGAATAAGCCTAGGGAGGACGAAAATGACCTAAATGTTAATCCAATGACACAAATGAACTTTTTGGATGCACAAGATTGGTTAAAAACCCTAAGTGGAAGAGAATAAGCCTAGGGAGGACGAAAATGACCTAAATGTTCATCCAATGACACAAACACACCTATTGGATGCACAAAATTAGTTAGAAACCCTAATTGGACAAGAATAAGCCTAGGAAGGACGAAAATGACCTAAATGTTAATCCAATGACACAAATGAACTTTTTGGATGCACAAGATTGGTTAAAAACCCTAATTGGACAAGAATAAGCCTAGGGAGGACGAAAATGACCTAAATGTTAATCCAATGACACAAATGAACTTATTGGATGCACAAGAATGGTTAAAAACCCTAATTGGACAAGAAAAAACCTAGGGAGGACGAAAATGACCTAAATGTTAATCCAATGACACAAAAGAACTTATTTGATGCACAAGATTGGTTAAAAACCCTAATTGCACAAGAATAAGCCTTGGGAGGACGAAAATGACCTAAATGTTCATCCAATGACATAAACACACCTATTGGATGCACCAAATTGGTTAAAGACCCTAATTGGACAACAAGAAGCCTTTGGAGGACGAAAATGACCTAAATGTTAATCCAATGACACAAATGAACTTATTGGATGCAGAAAAATGGTTAAAAACCCTAATTGGACAAGAATAAGCCTAGGGAGGATGAAAATAACCTAAATGTTAATCCAATGACACAAATGAACTTATTGGATGCACAAGATTGGTTAAAAACCCTAATTGCACATAAATAAGCCTAGGGAGGACGAAAATGTGCTAAATGTTTATCCAATGAAACAAATGTACTTTTTGGATGCACAAGATTGTTTAAAAACCCTAATTGCACAAGAATAAGCCTAGGGAGGACGAAAATGACCTAAATATTCATCCAATGACACAAATGAACTTATTGGATGCACAAGATTGGTTTAAAACCCTAATTGCACAAGAATAAGCCTTTGGAGGACGAAAATGACCTAAATGTTAATCGAAAGACACAAATGAACTTATTGGATGCACAAGATTGGTTAAAAACCCTAATTGGACAAGAATAAGCCTAGGGAGGACGAAAATGACCTAAATGTTAATCCAATGACACAAATGAACTTATTGGATGCACAAGATTGGTTAAAAACCCTAATTGGACAAGAATAAGCCTAGGGAGGACGAAAATGACCTAAATGTTAATCCAATGACACAAACGAACTTATTGGATGCACAAGATTGGTTAAAAACCGTAATTGGACAAGAATAAGCCTAGGGAGGACGAAAATGACCTAAATGTTCATCCAATGACACAATTGAACTTATTGGATGCACAAGATTGGTTAAAACCCCTAATGGGACAAGAATAAGCCTAGGGAGGACGAAAATGACCTAAATGTTCATCCAATGTCACAAACACACCTATTGGATGCACAAGATTGGTTAAAAACCCTAATTGGACAAGAATAAGCCTAGGAAGGACGAAAATTACCTAAATGTTCATCCAATGACACAAACACACCTATTGGATGCACAAGATTGGTTAAAAACCATAATTGGACAAAAATAAGCCTAGGGAGGACGAAAATGACCTAAATGTTCATCCAATGACACAAACACACCTATTGGATGCTCACGATTGGTTAGAAACCCTAATTTGACAAGAATAAGCCTAGGGAGGACGAAAATGACCTAACTATTCATCCAATGACAAAAATGAACTTATTGGATGCACAAGATTGCTTAAAACCCTAATTGGATAAGAATAAGACTAGGGAGGACGAAAATAACCTAAATGTTCATCCAATGACACAAACACACCTATTGGATGCACAAGAATGGTTAGAAACCCTAATTGGACAAGAATAAGCCAAGGAAGGACGAAAATGACCTAAATGTTAATCCAATGACACAAATGAACTTATTGGATGCACAAGATTGGTTAAAAACCCTAATTGGACAAGAATAAGCCTAGGGAGGACGAAAATAACCTAAATGTTCATCAAATGACTAAACACACCTATTGGATGCACAAGATTGGTTAGAAACCCTAATTGGACAAGAATAAGCCTAAGGAGGACGAAAATGACCTAACTATTCATCCAATGACACAAATGAACTTATTGGATGCAAAAGATTGGTTAAAAAACCCTAATTGGACAAGAATAAGCCTAGGGAGGACGAAAATGACCTAAATGTTCATCCAATGACACAAACACACCTATTGGATGCACAAGATTGGTTAGAAACCCTAATTGGACAAGAATAAGCCTTGGGAGGACGAAAATGACCTAAATGTTAATCCAATGACACAAATGAACTTATTGGATGCATAAGATTGGTTAAAAACCCTAATTGAACAAGAATAAGCTTAGGGTGGACGAAAATGACCTAATTGTTCATCCAATGACACAAATGAACTTATTGGATGCACAAGATTGGTTAAAAACCCTAATTGGACAAGAATAAGCCTAGGGAGGACGAAAATGACCTAAATGTTCATCCAATGACATAAACACACCTATTGGATGCACAAGATTGGTTAAAAACCCCAATTAGACAAGAATAAGCCTAGGGAGGATGAAAATGACCAAAATATTCATCCAATGACACAAATGAACTTATTGGATGCACAAGATTGCTTAAAACCCTAATTGGACAAGAATAAGACTAGGGAGGACGAAAATAACCTAAATATTCATCCAATGACACAAACACACCTATTGGATGCACAAGATTGGTTACAAACCCTAATTGGACAAGAATAAGCCTAGGAAGGACGAAAATGACCTAAATGTTAATCCAATGACACAAATGAACTTATTGGATGCACAAGATTGGTTAAAAACCCTAATTGGACAAGAATAAGCCTAGGGAGGACGAAAATGACCTAAATGTTCATCCAATGACACAAACACACCTATTCGATGCACAAGATTGGTTAGAAACCCTAATTGGACAAGAATAAGCCTAGGGAGAACGAAAATGACCTAAATATTCATCCAATGACACAAAAGAACTTATTGGATGCACAAGATTGCTTAAAACCCTAATTGGACCAGAATAAGACTAGGGAGGACGAAAATGACCTAAATGTTCATCCAATGACACAAACACACCTATTGGATGCACAAGATTGGTTAGAAACCCTAATTGGACAAGAATAAGCCTAGGGAGGAAGAAAATGACCTAAATGTTAATCCAATGACACAAATGAACTTATTGGATGCACAAGATTGGTTAAAAACCCTAATTGGACAAGAATAAGCCTAGGGAGGACGAAAATAACCTAAATGTTCATCAAATGGCTAAACACACCTATTGGATGCACAAGATTGGTTAAAAACCCTAATTGGACAAGAAAAAGCCTAGGGAGGACGAAAATGACCTAAATGTTCATCCAATGACACAAATACACCTATTGGATGCACAAGATTGTTTAGAAACCCTAATTGGACAAGAATAAGACTAGGGAGGACGAAAATGACCTAAATGTTCATCCAATGACACAAACACACCTATTGGATGCACAAGATTGTTTAGAAACCCTAATTGGACAAGAATAAGCCTAGGGAGGACGAAAATGACCTAAATGTTCATCCAATGACACAAACACACCTATTGGATGCACAAGATTAGTTAAAAACCCTAATTCGACAAGAATAAGCCTAGGGAGGACGAAAATGACCAAAATGTTCATCCAATGACACAAACACACCTATTGGATGCACAAGATTGTTTAAAAACCCTAATTGGACAAGAAAAAGCCTAGGGAGGACGAAAATGACCTAAATGTCCATCCAATGACACAAATACACCTATTGGATGCACAAGATTGTTTAGAAACCCTAATTGGACAAGAATAAGACTAGGGAGGACGAAAATGACCTAAATGTTCATCCAATCACACAAACACACCTATTGGATGCACAAGATTGGTTAGAAACCCTAATTGGACAAGAATAAGCCTAGGGAGGAAGAAAATGACCTAAATGTTAATCCAATGACACAAATGAACTTATTGGATGCACAAGATTGGTTAAAAACCCTAATTGGACAAGAATAAGCCTAGGGAGAACGAAAATAACCTAAATGTTCATCAAATGGCTAAACACACCTATTGGATGCACAAGATTGGTTAGAAACCCTAATTGGACAAGAATAAGCCTAGGGAGGACGAAAATGACCTAAATGTTCACCCAATGACACAAATGAACTTATTGGATGCACAAGATTGGTTAAAAACCCTAATTGGACAAGAATAAGCCTAGGGAGGACGAAAGTGACCTAAATGTTCATCCAATGACACAAACACACCTATTGGATGCCCAAGATTGGTTAAAAACCCTAATTGGACAAGAATAAGCATAGGGAGGACGAAAATGACCTAAATGTTCATCCAATGACACAAACACACCTATTGGATGCACACGATTGGTTAGAAACCCTATTTTGACAAGAATAAGCCTAGGGAGGACGAAAATGACCTAACTATTCATCCAATGACACAAATGAACTTATTGGATGCACAAGATTGCTTAAAACCCTAATTGGACAAGAATAAGACTAGGGAGGACGAAAATGACCTAAATGTTCATCCAATGACACAAACACACCTATTGGATGCACAAGATTGGTTAAAAACCGTAATTGGACAAGAATAAGCCTAGGGAGGACGAAAATGACCTAAATGTTCATCCAATGACACAATTGAACTTATTGGATGCACAAGATTGGTTAAAACCCCTAATGGGACAAGAATAAGCCTAGGGAGGACGAAAATGACCTAAATGTTCATCCAATGTCACAAACACACCTATTGGATGCACAAGATTGGTTAAAAACCCTAATTGGACAAGAATAAGCCTAGGGAGGACGAAAATGACCTAAATGTTAATCCAATGACACAAATGAACTTATTGGTTGCACAAGATTGGTTAAAAACCCTAATTGGACAAGAATAAGCCTAGGAAGGACGAAAATTACCTAAATGTTCATCCAATGACACAAACACACCTATTGGATGCACAAGATTGGTTAAAAACCCTAATTGGACAAGAATAAGCCTAGGGAGGACGAAAATGACCTAAATGTTCATCCAATGACACAAACACACCTATTGGATGCACACGATTGGTTAGAAACCCTAATTTGACAAGAATAAGCCTAGGGAGGACGAAAATGACCTAACTATTCATCCAATGACAAAAATGAACTTATTGGATGCACAAGATTGCTTAAAACCCTAATTGGATAAGAATAAGACTAGGGAGGACGAAAATAACCTAAATGTTCATCCAATGACACAAACACACCTATTGGATGCACAAGAATGGTTAGAAACCCTAATTGGACAAGAATAAGCCAAGGAAGGACGAAAATGACCTAAATGTTAATCCAATGACACAAATGAACTTATTGGATGCACAAGATTGGTTAAAAACCTTAATTGGACAAGAATAAGCCTAGGGAGGACGAAAATAACCTAAATGTTCATCAAATGACTAAACACACCTATTGGATGCACAAGATTGGTTAGAAACCCTAATTGGACAAGAATAAGCCTAGGGAGGACGAAAATGACCTAAATGTTCACCCAATGACACAAATGAACTTATTGGATGCACAAGATTGGTTAAAAACCCTAATTGGACTAGAATAAGCCTAGGGAGGACGAAAATGACCTAAATGTTCATCCAATGACACAAACACACCTATGGGATGCCCAAGATTGGTTAAAAACCCTAATTGGACAAGAATAAGACTAGGGAGGACGAAAATGACCTAAATGTTCATCCAATGACACAAACACACCTATCGGATGCACAAGATTGGTTAGAAACCCTAATTGGACAAGAATAAGCTTAGGGAGGACGAAAATGACCTAAATGTTCATCCAATGACACAAACACACCTATTGGATGCACAAGATTGGTTAAAAACCCTAATTGGACAAGAATAAGCCTAAGGAGGACGAAAATGACCTAAATGTTCATCCAATGACACAAATACACCTATTGGATGCACAAGATTGGTTAGAAACCCTAATTGGACAAGAATAAGCCTAGGGAGGACGAAAATGACCTAAATGTTCATCGAATAACACAAATGAACTTATTGGATGCACAAGATTGCTTAAAAACCCTAATTAGACAAGAATAAGCTTAGGGAGGACGAAAATGACCTAAATGTTCATCCAATGACACAAACACACCTATTGGATGCACAAGATTGGTTAAAAACCCTAATTGGACAAGAATAAGCCTAGGGAGGACGAAAATGACCTAAATGTTCATCCAATGACACAAATACACCTATTGGATGCACAAGATTGGTTAGAATCCCTAATTGGACAAGAATAAGCCTAGGGAGGACGAAAATGACCTAAATGTTCATCCAATAACACAAATGAACTTATTGGATGCACAAGATTGCTTAAAAACCCTAATTAGACAAGAATAAGCCTAGGGAGGACGAAAATGACCTATATGTCCATCCAATGACACAAATACACCTATTGGATGCACAAGATTGGTTAGAAACCCTAATTGGACAAGAATAAGCCTAGGGAGGACGAAAATGACCTAAATGTTCATCCAATGACACAAACACACCTATTGGATGCACAAGATTGGTTAAAAACCCTAATTGGACAAGAATAAGCCTAGGGAGGACGAAAATGACCTAAATGTTCATCCAATGACACAAATGAACTGATTGGATGCACAAGATTGGTTAGAAACCCTAATTGGACAAGAATAATTCTAGGGAGGACGAAAATGACCTAAATGTACATCCAATGACACAAATGAACTTATTGAATGCACAAGATTGGTTAAAAACCTTAATTGGACAAGAATAAGCCTAGGGAGGACGAAAATGACCTAAATGTTCATCCAAAGACACAAATGAACTTATTGGATGCACAAGATTGCTTAAAAACCCTAATTGGACAAGAATAAGCCTAGGGAGGACGAAAATGACCTAAATGTTCATCCAATGACACAAATACACCTATTGGATGCACAAGATACGTTAGAAACCCTAATTGGACAACAATAAGCCTAGGGAGGACGAAAATGACCTAAATGTTCATCCAATGACACAAACACACCTATTGGATGCACAAGATTGGTTAAAAACCCTAATTGGACAAGAATAAGCCTAGGGAGGACGAAAATGACCTAAATGTTCATCCAATGGCACAAATGAACTTATTGGATGCACAAGATTGCTTAAAACCCTAATTGGACAAGAATAAGACTAGGGAGGACGAAAATGACCTAAATGTTCATCCAATGACACAAACACATCTATTGGATGCACAAGATTGGTTAGAAACCCTAATTGAACAAGAATAAGCCTAGGGAGGACGAAAATTTCTTAAATATTAATCCAATGACACAAATACATCTATTGGATGCACAAGATTGGTTAGAAACCCTAATTGGACAAGAATAAGACTAGGGAGGACGAAAATGACCTAAATGTTCATCCAATGACACAAACACACCTATTGGATGCACAAGATTGGTTAAAAACCCTAATTGGACAAGAATAAGCCTAGGGAGGACGAAAATGACCTAAATGTTCATCCAATGACACAAATGAACTTATTGGATCCACAAGATTGGTTAAAAACCCTAATTGGACAAGAATAAGCATAAGGAGGACGAAAATGACCTAAATGTTCATCCAATGACACAAACACACCTATTGGATGCACAAGATTGGTTAAAAACCCTAATTGGACAAGAATAAGCCTAGGGAGGACGAAAATGACCTAAATGTTCATCCAATGACACAAACACCCCTATTGGATGCACACGATTGGTTAGAAACCCTAATTTGACAAGAATAAGCCTAGGGAGGACGAAAATGACATAACTATTCATCTAATGACACAAATGAACTTATTGGATGCACAAGATTGGTTAAAAACCCTAATTTGAAAAGAATAAGCCTAGAGAGGACGAAAATGACCTAAATGTTCATCCAATGAAACAAACACACCTATTGGATGCACAAGATTGGTTAGAAACCCTAATTGGACAAGAATAAGCCTATGGAGGACGAAAATGACCTAAATGTTAATCCAATGACACAAATGAACTTATTGGATGCACAAGATTGGTTAAAAACCCTAATTGGACAAGAATAAGCCTAGGGAGGACGAAAATAACCTAAATGTTCATCAAATGACTAAACACACCTATTGGATGCACAAGATTGGTTAGAAACCCTAATTGGACAAGAATAAGCCTAGGGAGGAAGAAAATGACCTAAATGTTAATCCAATGACACAAATGAACTTATTGGATGCACAAGACTGGTTAAAAAACCTAATTGGACAAGAATAAGCCTAGGGAGGACGAAAATAACCTAAATGTTCATCAAATGGCTAAACACACCTATTGGATGCACAAGATTGGTTAGAAACCCTAATTGGACAAGAATAAGCCTAGGGAGGACGAAAATGACCTAAATGTTCACCCAATGACACAAATGAACTTATTGGATGCACAAGATTGGTTAAAAACCCTAATTGGACTAGAATAAGCTTAGGGAGGACGAAAATGACCTTAATGTTCATCCAATGACACAAACACACCTATTGGATGCACAAGATTGTTTAGAAACCCTAATTGGACAAGAATAAGCCTTGGGAGGACGAAAATGACCTAAATGTTCATCCAATGACACAAATGAACATATTGGATGCACAAGATTGGTTAAAAACCGTAATATGCCAAGAATAAGGCTAGGGAGGACGAAAATGACCTAAATGTTCATCAAATGACTAAACACACCTATTGGATGCACAAGATTGGTTAGAAACCCTAATTGGACAAGAATAAGCCTAGGGAGGACGAAAATGACCTAAATGTTCACCCAATGACACAAATGAACTTATTGGATGCACAAGATTGGTTAAAAACCCTAATTGGACAAGAATAAGCCTAGGGAGGACGAAAATGACCTAAATGTTCATCCCATGACACAAACACACCTATTGGATGCACAAGATTGGTTTGAAACCCTAATTGGACAAGAATAAGCCTAGGAAGGACGAAAATGACCTAAATGTTCATCGAATGACACAAACACACCTATTGGATGCACAAGATTGTTTAGAAACCCTAATTGGACAAGAATAAGCCTTGGGAGGACGAATATGACCTAAATGTTCATCCAATGACACAAATGAACATATTGGATGCACAAGATTGGTTAAAAACCCTAATTGGACAAGAATAAGCCTAGGGAGGACGAAAATGACCTAAATGTTCATCCAATGACACAAACATACCTATTGGATGCACAAGATTGTTTAGAAACCCTAATTGGACAAGAATAAGCCTTGGGAGGATGAAAATTACCTAAATGTTCACCCAATGACACAAATGAACTTATTGGATGCACAAGATTGGTTAAAAACCCTAATTGGACAAGAATAAGCCTAGGGAGGACGAAAATGACCTAAATGTTCATCCAATGACACAAACACACCTATTGGATGCACAAGATTGGTTAGAAACCCTTATTGGACAAGAATAAGCCTAGGGAGGACGAAAAGGACATAAATGTTAATCCAATGACACAAATGAACTTATTGGATGCACAAGATTGGTTAAAAACCCTAATTGGACAAGAATAAGCCCAGGGAGGACGAAAATAACCTAAATGTTCATCAAATGACTAAACACACCTATTCGATGCACAAGAATGGTTAGAAACCCTAATTGGACTAGAATAAGCCTAGGGAGGACGAAAATGACCTAACTATTCATCCAATGACACAAATGAACTTATTGGATGCACAAGATTGGTTAAAAACCCTAATTGGACAAGAATAAGCCTAGGGAGGACGAAAATGACCTAAATGTTCATCCAATGACACAAACACACCTATTGGATGCACCAGATTGGTTAGAAACCCTAATTGGACAAGAATATGCCTAGGGAGGAAGAAAATGACCTAAATGTTCATCCAATGACACAAATGAACTCATTGGATGCACAAGATTGGTTAAAAACCTTAATTGGAAAAGAATAAGCCTATGGAGGACGAAAATGACCTAAATGTTCATCCAATGACACAAACACACCTATTGGATGCACAAGATTGGTTAGAAACCCTAATTGGACAAGAATAAGCCTTGGGAGGACGAAAATGACCTAAATGTTCATCCAATGACACAAATGAACTTATTGGATGCACAAGATTGGTTAAAAACCCTAATTGGACATGAATAAGCCTAGGGAGGACGAAAATAACCTAAATGTTCATCAAATGACTAAACACACCTATTTGATGCACAAGAATTGTTAGAAACCCTAATTGGACAAGAATAAGCCTAGGGAGGACGAAAATGACCTAACTATTCATCCAATGACACAAATGAACTTATTGGATGCACAAGATTGGTTAAAAACCCTAATTGGACAAGAATAAGCTTAGGGAGGACGAAAATGACCTAAATGTTCATCCAATGACACAAACACACCTATTGGATGCACAAGATTGGTTAGAAACCCTAATTGGAGAAGAATATGCCTAGGGAGGAAGAAAATGACCTAAATGTTCATCCAATGACACAAATGAACTCATTGGATGCACAAGATTGGTTAAAAACCTTAATTGGAAAAGAATAAGCCTAGGGAGGACGAAAATGACCTAAATGTTAATCCAATGACACAAATGAAGTTATTGGATGTACAAGATTGGTTAAAAACCCTAATAGGACAAGAATAAGCCTAGGGAGGACGAAAATAACCTAAATGTTCATCAAATGACTAAACACACCTATTGGATGCACAAGATTGGTTAGAAACCCTAATTGGACAAGAATAAGCCTAGGGAGGACGAAAATGACCTAAATGTTCACCCAATGACACAAATGAACTTATTGGATGCACAAGATTGGTTAAAAACCCTAATTGGACAAGAATAAGCCTAGGTAGGACGAAAATGACCTAAATGTTCATCAAATGACTAAACACACCTATTGGATGCACAAGATTGGTTAGAAACCCTAATTGGACAAGAATAAGCCTAGGGAGGACGAAAATGACCTAAATGTTCACCCAATGACACAAATGAACTTATTGGATGCACAAGATTGGTTAAAAACCCTAATTGGACAAGAATAAGCCTAGGGAGGACGAAAATGACCTAAATGTTCATCCCATGACACAAACACACCTATTGAATGCACAAGATTGGTTAGAAACCCTAATTGGACAAGAATAAGCCTAGGAAGGACGAAATTGGATGCACAAGATTGTTTAGAAACCCTAATTGGACAAGAATAAGCATAGGGAGGACGAAAATGACCTAAATGTTCATCCAATGACACAAACACACCTATTGAATGCACAAGATTGTTTAGAAACCCTAATTGGACAAGAACAAGCTTAGGGAGGACGAAAATGGCCTAAATGTTCATCCAATGACACAAACATACCTATTGGATGCACAAGATTGTTTAGAAACCCTAATTGGACAAGAATAATCCTAGGGAGGACGAAAATGACCTAAATGTTCATCCAATGACACAAATGAACATATCGGATGCACAAGATTGGTTAAAAACCCTAATTGGACAAGAATAAGCCTAGGGAGGACGAAAATGACCTAAATGTTCATCCAATGACACAAACACACCTATTGGATGCACAAGATTGGTTAAAAACCCTAATTGGACAAGAATAAGCCTAGGGAGGACGAAAATGACCTAAATGTTCATCCAATGACACAAACATACCTATTGGATACACAAGATTGTTTAGAAACCCAAATTGGACAAGAATAAGCCTTGGGAGGACGAAAATGACCTAAATGTTCACCCAATGACACAAATGAACTTATTGGATGCACAAGATTGGTTAACAACCCTAATTGGACAAGAATAAGCCTAGGGAGGACGAAAATGACCTAAATGTTCATCCAATGACACAAACACACCTATTGGATGCACAAGATTGGTTAAAAACCCTAATTGTACAAGAATAAGCATAGGGAAGACGAAAATGACCTAAATGTTCATCCAATGACACAAACACACCTATTGGATGCACAAGATTGTTCAGAAACCCTAATTGGACAAGAATAAGCCTTGGGAGGACGAAAATGACCTAAATGTTCATCCAATGACACAAATGAACATATTGGATGCACAAGATTGGTTAAAAACCCTAATTGGACAAGAATAAGCCTAGGGAGGACGAAAATGACCTAAATGTTCGTCAAATGACTAAACACACCTATTGGATGCACAAGATTGGTTAGAAACCCTAATTGGACAAGAATAAGCCTAGGGAGGACGAAAATGACCTAAATGTTCACCCAATGACACAAATGAACTTATTGGATGCACAAGATTGGTTAAAAACCCTAATTGGACAAGAATAAGCCTAGGGAGGACGAAAATGACCTAAATGTTCATCCAATGACACAAACACACCTATTGGATGCACAAGATTGGTTACAAACCCTAATTGGACAAGAATAAGCCTTGGGAGGACGAAAATGACCTAAATGTTCATCCAATGACACAAACACACCTATTGGATGCACAAGATTGGTTAAAAACCCTAATTGGACAAGAATAAGCCTAGGGAGGACAAAAATGACCTAATTGTTAATCCAATGACACAAATGAACTTATTGGATGCACAAGATTGGTTAGAAACCCTAATTGGACAAGAATAAGCCTAGGGAGGACGAAAATGACCTAAATGTTTATCCAATGACACAAATGAACTTATTGGATAAACAAGATTGGTTAAAAACCCTAATTGGACAAGAATAAGCCTAGAGAGGACGAAGATGACCTAAATGTTCATCAAATGACTAAACACACCTATTGGATGCACAAGATTGGTTAGAAACCCTAATTGGACAAGAATAAGCCTAGGGAGGACGAAAATGACCTAAATGTTCACCCAATGACACAAATGAACTTATTGGATGCACAAGATTGGTTAAAAACCCTAATTGGACAAGAATAAGCCTAGGGAGGACGAAAATGACCTAAAGGTTCATCCAATGACACAAACACACCTATTGGATGCACAAGATTGGTTAAAAACCCTAATTGGACAAGAATAAGCCTAGGGAGGACGAAAATGACCTAAATGTTTATCCAATGACACAAATGAACTTATTGGATAAACAAGATTGGTTAAAAACCCTAATTGGACAAGAATAAGCCTAGAGAGGACGAAAATGACCTAAATGTTCATCAAATGACTAAACACACCTATTGGATGCACAAGATTGGTTAGAAACCCTAATTGGACAAGAATAAGCCTAGGGAGGACGAAAATGACTAAATGTTAATCCAATGACACAAATGAACTTATTGGATGTACAAGATTGGTTAAAAACACTAATTGGACAAAAATAAGCCTAGGGAGGACGAAAATGACCTAAATGTTCATCAAATGACTAAACACACCTATTGGATGCACAAGATTGGTTAGAAACCCTAATTGGACAAGAATAAGCCTAGGGAGGACGGAAATGACCCAAATGTTCATCCAATGACACAAACAAACCAATTGGATGCACAAGATTGTTTAGAAACCCTAATTGGACAAGAATAACCCTAGGGAGGACGAAAATGACCTAAATGTTCATCCAATGACACAAATGAACTTTTTAGATAAACCAGATTGGTTAAAAACCCTAATTGGACAGGAATAAGCCTAGAGAGGACCAAAATGACCTAAATGTTCATCAAATGACTAAACTCACCTATTGGATGCACAAGATTGGTTAGAAACCCTAATTGGACAAGAATAAGCCTAGGGAGGACGAAAATGACCTAAATGTTCACCCAATGACACAAATGAACTTATTGGATGCACAAGATTGGTTAAAAACCCTAATTGGACAAGAATAAGCCTAGGGAGGACGAAAATGACCTAAATGTTCATCCAATGACACAAACACACCTATTGGATGCACAAGATTGGATAAAAACCCTAATTGTATAAGAATAAGCATAGGGAAGACGAATATGACCTAAATGTTCATCCAATGACACAAACACACCTATTGGATGCACAAGATTGGTTAAAAACCATAATTGGACAAGAATAAGCCTAGGGAGGACGAAAATGACCTAAATGTTCATCCTATATCACAAACACACCTATTGGATGCACAAGATTGGTTAGAAACCCTAATTGGACAAGAATAAGCCTAGGGAGGACGAAAATGACCTAAATGTTAATCCAATGACACAAATGAACTTATTGGATGCACAAGATTGGTTAAAAACCGTAATTGGACAAGAATAAGCCTAGGGAGGACGAAAATGACCTAAATGTTCATCCAATGACACAATTGAACTTATTGGATGCACAAGATTGGTTAAAAACCTTAATTGGACAAGAATAAGCCTAGAGAGGACGAAAATGACCTAAATGTTCATCCAATGACACAAACACACCTATTGGATGCACAAGAATGTTTAGAAACCCTAATTGGACAAGAATAAGCCTAGGGAGGACGAAAATGATCTAAATGTTAATCCAATGACACAAATGAACTTATTGGATGCACAAGATAGGTTAAAAACCGTAATTGGACAAGAATAAGCCTAGGGAGGACGAAAATGACCTAAATGTTCATCCAATGACACAATTGAACTTATTGGATGCACAAGATTGGTTAGAAACCCTAATTGGACAAGAATAAGCCTAGGGAGGACGAAAATGACCTAAATGTTAATCCAATGACACAAATGAACTTATTGGATGCACAAGATTGGTTAAAAACCGTAATTGGACAAGAATAAGCCTAGGGAGGACGAAAATGACCTAAATGTTCATCCAATGACACAAATGAACTTATTGGATGCACAAGATTGGTTAAAACCCCTAATGGGACAAGAATAAGCCTAGGGAGGACGAAAATGACCTAAATGTTCATCCAATGTCACAAACACACCTATTGGATGCACAAGATTGGTTAAAAACCCTAATTGGACAAGAATAAGCCTAGGGAGGACGAAAATGACCTAAATGTTAATCCAATGACACAAATGAACTTATTGGTTGCACAAGATTGGTTAAAAACCCTAATTGGACAAGAATAAGCCTAGGAAGGACGAAAATTACCTAAATGTTCATCCAATGACACAAACACACCTATTGGATGCACAAGATTGGTTAAAAACCCTAATTGGACAAGAATAAGCCTAGGGAGGACGAAAATGACCTAAATGTTCATCCAATGACACAAACACACCTATTGGATGCACACGATTGGTTAGAAACCCTAATTTGACAAGAATAAGCCTAGGGAGGACGAAAATGACCTAACTATTCATCCAATGACAAAAATGAACTTATTGGATGCACAAGATTGCTTAAAACCCTAATTGGATAAGAATAAGACTAGGGAGGACGAAAATAACCTAAATGTTCATCCAATGACACAAACACACCTATTGGATGCACAAGAATGGTTAGAAACCCTAATTGGACAAGAATAAGCCTAGGAAGGACGAAAATGACCTAAATGTTAATCCAATGACACAAATGAACTTATTGGATGCACAAGATTGGTTAAAAACCCTAATTGGACAAGAATAAGCCTAGGGAGGACGAAAATAACCTAAATGTTCATATAATGACTAAACACACCTATTGGATGCACAAGATTGGTTAGAAACCCTAATTGGACAAGAATAAGCCTAGGGAGGAAGAAAATGACCTAAATGTTAATCCAATGACACAAATGAACTTATTGGATGCACAAGATTGGTTAAAAACCCTAATTGGACAAGAATAAGCCTAGGGAGGACGAAAATAACCTAAATGTTCATCAAATAGCTAAACACACCTATTGGATGCACAAGATTGGTTAGAAACCCTAATTGGACAAGAATAAGCCTAGGGAGGACGAAAATGACCTAAATGTTCACCCAATGACACAAATGAACTTATTGGATGCACAAGATTGGTTAAAAACCCTAATTGGACAAGAATAAGCCTAGGGAGGACGAAAATGACCTAAATGTTCATCCAATGACACAAACACACCTATTGGATGCACAAGATTGGTTAAAAACCCTAATTGGACAAGAATAAGCCTAGGGAGGACGAAAATGACCTAAATGTTCATCCAATGACACAAATGAACTTATTGGATGCACAAGACTGGTTAAAAACCCTAATTGGACAAGAATAAGCCTAGGGAGGACGAAAATGACCTAAATGTTTTCATCAAATGACTAAACACACCTATTGGATGCACAAGATTGGTTAGAAACCCTAATTGGACAAGAATAAGCCTAGGGAGGACGAAAATGACCTAAATGTTCACCCAATGACACAAATGAACTTATTGGATGCACAAGATTGGTTAAAAACCCTAATTGGACAAGAATAAGCCTAGGGAGGACGAAAATGACCTAAATGTTCATCCAATGACACAAATGAACTTATTGGATGCACAAGATTGGTTAAAAACCCTAATTGGACAAGAATAAGCCTAGGGAGGACGAAAATGACCTAAATGTTCATCCAATGACACAAACACACCTATTGGATGCACAAGATTGTTTACAAACCCTAAATGGACAAGAATAAGCCTTGGGAGGACGAAAATGACCTAAATGTTCATCCAATGACACAAATGAACATATTGGATGCACAAAATTGGTTAAAAACCCTAATTGGACTAGAATAAGCTTAGGGAGGACGAAAATGACCTTAATGTTCATCCAATGACACAAACACACCTATTGGATGCACAAGATTGTTTAGAAACCCTAATTGGACAAGAATAAGCCTTGGGAGGACGAAAATGACCTAAATGTTCATCCAATGACACAAATGAACATATTGGATGCGCAAGATTGGTTAAAAACTCTAATTGGACAAGAATAAGCCTAGGGAGGACGAAAATGACCTAAATGTTCATCAAATGACTAAACACACCTATTGGATGCACAAGATTGGTTAGAAACCCTAATTGGACAAGAATAAGCCTAGGGAGGACGAAAATGACCTAAATGTTCACCCAATGACACAAATGAACTTATTGGATGCACAAGATTGGTTAAAAACCCTAATTGGACAAGAATAAGCCTAGGGAGGACGAAAATGACCTAAATGTTCATCCAATGACACAAACATACCTATTGGAAGCACAAGATTGTTTAGAAACCCTAATTGGACAAGAATAAGCCTTGGGAGGACGAAAATTACCTAAATGTTCACCCAATGACACAAATGAACTTATTGGATGCACAAGATTGGTTAAAAACCCTAATTGGACAAGAATAAGCCTAGGGAGGACGAAAATGACCTAAATGTTCATCCAATGACACAAACATACCTATTGGATGAACAAGATTGGTTAGAAACCCTAATTGGACAAGAATAAGCCTAGGGAGGACGAAAATGACCTAAATGTTCATCCAATGACACAAACACACCTATTGGATGCACAAGATTGGTTAAAAACCCTAATTGGACAAGAATAAGCGTAGGGAGGACGAAAATGACCTAAATGTTCATCCAATGACACAAACACACCTATTGGATGCAAAAGATTGGTTAGAAACCCTAATAGAACAAGACTAAGCCTATGGAGGACGAAAATAACCTAAATATTCATCCAATGACACAAATGAACTTATTGGATGCACAAGATTGCTTAAAAACCCTAATTGGATAAGAATAAGCCTAGGGAGGACGAAAATGACCTAAATGTTCATCCAATGACACAAATGAACTTATTGGATGCACAAGATTGCTTAAAAACCCTAATTTGACAAGAATAAGCCTAGGGAGGACGAAAATGACCTAAATGTTCATCCAATGACACAAACACACCTATTGGATGCACAAGATTGGTTAGAAACCCTAATTGGACAAGAATAAGCCTAGGGAGGACGAAAATGACCTAAATAGTAATCCAATGACACAAATGAACTTATTGGATGCACAAGATTGGTTAAAAACCCTAATTAGACAAGAATAAGCCTTGGGAGGATGAAAATGACCTAAATGTTCATCCAATGACACAAACACACCTACTGGATGCTCAAGATTGGTTAGAAACCCTAATTGGACAAGAATAAGCCTAGGGAGGACGAAAATGACCTAAATGTTAATCCAATGACACAAATGAACTTATTGGATGCACAAGATTGGTTAAAAACCCTAATTGGACAAGAATAAGCCTAGGGACGACGAAAATAACCTAAATGTTCATCAAATGACTAAACACACCTATTGGATGCACAAGATTGGTTAGAAACCCTAATTGGACAAGAATAAGCCTAGGGAGGACGAAAATGACCTAAATGTTCACCCAATGACACAAATGAACTTATTGGATGCACAAGATTGGTTAAAAACCCTAATTGGACAAGAATAAGCCTAGGGAGGACGAAAATGACCTAAATGTTCATCAAATGACTAAACACACTTATTGGATGCACAAGAATGGTTAGAAACCCTAATTGGACAAGAATAAGCCTAGGGAGGACGAAAATGACCTAAATGTTCACCCAATGACACAAATGAACTTATTGGATGCACAAGATTGGTTAAAAACCCTAATTGGACAAGAATAAGCCTAGGGAGGACGAAAATGACCTAAATGTTCATCCAATGAAACAAACACACCTACTGGATGCACAAGATTGGTTAAAAACCCTAATTGGACAAGAATAAGCCTAGGGAGGACGAAAATGACCTAAATGTTAATCCAATGACACAAATGAACTTATTGGTTGCACAAGATTGGTTAAAAACCCTAATTGGACAAGAATAAGCCTAGGGAGGACGAAAATGACCTAAATGTTAATCCAATGACACAAATGAACTTATTGGATGCACAAGATTGGTTAAAAACCGTAATTGGACAAGAATAAGCCTAGGGAGGACGAAAATGACCTAAATGTTAATCCAATGACACAAATGAACTTATTGGATGCACAAGATTGGTTAAAAACCCTAATTGGACAAGAATAAGCCTAGGGAGGAGGAAAATAACCTAAATGTTCATCAAATGACTAAACACACCTATTGGATGCACAAGATTGGTTAGAAACCCTAATTGGACAAGAATAAGCCTAGGGAGGACGAAAATGACCTAAATGTTCACCCAATGACACAAATGACCTTATTGGATGCACAAGATTGGTTAAAAATCCTAATTGGACAAGAATAAGCCTAGGGAGGACGAAAATGACCTAAATGTTCATCCAATGACACAAACACACCTATTGGATGCACAAGATTGTTTAGAAACCCTAATTGGACAAGAATAAGCCTAGGGAGGACGAAAATGACCTAAATGTTCATCAAATGACTAAACACACCTATTGGATGCACAAGATTGGTTAAAAACCCTAATTGGACAAGAATAAGCCTAGGGAGGACGAAAATGACCTAAATGTTCATCCAATGACACAAACATACCTATTGGATGCACAAGATTGTTTAGAAACCCTAATTGAACAAGAATAAGCCTTGGGAGGACGAAAATGACACAAATGTTCACCCAATGACACAGACACACCTATTGGATGCACAAGATTGTTTAGAAACCCTAATTGGACAAGAATAAGCATAGGGAGGACGACAATGACCTAAATGTTCATCCAATGACACAAACACACCTGTTGGATGCACAAGATTGGTTAAAAACCCTAATTGTACAAGAATAAGCATAGGGAGGACGAAAATGACCTAAATGTTCACCCAATGACACAAATGAACTTATTGGATGCACAAGATTGGTTAAAAACCCTAATTGGACAAGAATAAGCCTAGGGAGGACGAAAATGACCTAAATGTTCATCCAATGACACAAACACACCTATTGGATGCACAAGATTGGTTAGAAACCCTAATTGGACAAGAATAAGCCTAGGAAGGACGAAAATGACCTAAATGTTCACCCAATGACACAAACACACCTATTGGATGCAGAAGATTGGTTAAAAACACTAATTGGACAAGAATAAGCCTAGGGAGGACGAAAATGACCTAAATGTTCATCAAATGACTAAACACACCTATTGGATGCACAAGATTGGTTAGAAACCCTAATTGGACAAGAATAAGCCTTGGGAGGACGAAAATGACACAAATGTTCACCCAATGACACAAATGAACTTATTGGATGCACAAGATTGGTTAAAAACCCTAATTGGACAAGAATAAGCCTAGGGAGGACGAAAATGACCTAAATGTTCATCCAATGACACAAACACACCTGTTGGATGCACAAGATTGGTTAAAAACCCTAATTGGACAAGAATAAGCCTAGGGAGGACGAAAATGACCTAAATGTTCACCCAATGACACAAATGAACTTATTGGATGCACAAGATTGGTTAAAAACCCTAATTGGACAAGAATAAGCCTAGGGAGGACGAAAATGACCTAAATGTTCATCCAATGACACAAACACACCTATTGGATGCACAAGATTGGTTAGAAACCCTAATTGGACAAGAATATGCCTAAGGAGGACGAAAATGAACTAAATGTTCATCCAATGACACAAACACACCTATTGGATGCACACGATTGGTTAGAAACCCTAATTTGACAAGAATAAGCCTAGGGAGGACGAAAATGACATAACTATTCATCCAATGACACAAATGAACTTATTGGATGCACAAGATTGGTTAGAAACCCTAATTGGACAAGAATAAGCCTAGGGAGGACGAAAATGACCTAAATGTTAATCCAATGACACAAATGAACTTATTGGATGCACAAGATTGGTTAAAAACCGTAATTGGACAAGAATAAGCCTAGGGAGGACGAAAATGACCTAAATGTTCATCCAATGACACAATAGAACTTATTGGATGCACAAGATTGGTTAAAAACCTTAATTGGACAAGAATAAGCCTAGAGAGGACGAAAATGACCTAAATGTTCATCCAATGACACAAACACACCTATTGGATGCACAAGATTGTTTAGAAACCCTAATTGGACAAGAATAAGCCTAGGGAGGACGAAAATGATCTAAATGTTAATCCAATGACACAAATGAACTTATTGGATGCACAAGATAGGTTAAAAACCGTAATTGGACAAGAATAAGCCTAGGGAGGACGAAAATGACCTAAATGTTCATCCAATGACACAATTGAACTTATTGGATGCACAAGATTGGTTAGAAACCCTAATTGGACAAGAATAAGCCTAGGGAGGACGAAAATGACCTAAATGTTAATCCAATGACACAAATGAACTTATTGGATGCACAAGATTGGTTAAAAACCGTAATTGGACAAGAATAAGCCTAGGGAGGACGAAAATGACCTAAATGTTCATCCAATGACACAAATGAACTTATTGGATGCACAAGATTGGTTAAAACCCCTAATGGGACAAGAATAAGCCTAGGGAGGACGAAAATGACCTAAATGTTCATCCAATGTCACAAACACACCTATTGGATGCACAAGATTGGTTAAAAACCCTAATTGGACAAGAATAAGCCTAGGGAGGACGAAAATAACCTAAATGTTAATCCAATGACACAAATGAACTTATTGGTTGCACAAGATTGGTTAAAAACCCTAATTGGACAAGAATAAGCCTAGGAAGGACGAAAATTACCTAAATGTTCATCCAATGACACAAACACACCTATTGGATGCACAAGATTGGTTAAAAACCCTAATTGGACAAGAATAAGCCTAGGGAGGACGAAAATGACCTAAATGTTCATCCAATGTCACAAACACACCTATTGGATGCACACGATTGGTTAGAAACCCTAATTTGACAAGAATAAGCCTAGGGAGGACGAAAATGACCTAACTATTCATCCAATGACAAAAATGAACTTATTGGATGCACAAGATTGCTTAAAATCCTAATTGGATAAGAATAAGACTAGGGAGGACGAAAATAACCTAAATGTTCATCCAATGACACAAACACACCTATTGGATGCACAAGAATGGTTAGAAACCCTAATTGGACAAGAATAAGCCTAGGAAGGACGAAAATGACCTAAATGTTAATCCAATGACACAAATGAACTTATTGGATGCACAAGATTGGTTAAAAACCCTAATTGGACAAGAATAAGCCTAGGGAGGACGAAAATAACCTAAATGTTCATCAAATGACTAAACACACCTATTGGATGCACAAGATTGGTTAGAAACCCTAATTGGACAAGAATAAGCCTAGGGAGGACGAAAATGACCTAAATGTTCACCCAATGACACAAATGAACTTATTGGATGCACAAGATTGGTTAAAAACCCTAATTGGACAAGAATAAGCCTAGGGAGGACGAAAATGACCTAAATGTTCATCCAATGACACAAACACACCTATTGGATGCACAAGATTGGTTAAACACCCTAATTGGACAAGAATAAGCATAGGGAGGACGAAAATGACCTAAATGTTCATCAAATGACACAAACACACCTATTGGATGCACCAGATTGGTTAGAAACCCTAATTGGAAAATAATATGCCTTGGAAGGACGAAAATGACCTAAATGTTCATCCAATGACACAAATGAAATTATTGGATGCACAAGATTGGTTAAAAACCCTAATTGGACAAGAATAAGCCTAGGGAGGATGAAAATGACCTAAATGTACATCCAATGACACAAACACACCTATTGGATGTACAAGATTGGTTAAAAACCCAAATTGGACAAGAATAAGCCTAGGGAGGACGAAAATGACCTAAATGTTCATCCAATGACACAAATGAACTTATTGGATGCACAAGATTGGTTAAAAACCCTAATTGGACAAGAATAAGCCTAGGGGGGACGAAAATGACCTAAATGTTCATCCAATGACACAAACACACCTATTGGATGCACAAGATTGGTTAGAAACCCTAATTGGACAAGAATAAGCCTAGGAAGGATGAAAATGACCTAAATGTTAATCCAATGACACAAATGAACTTATTGGATGCACAAGATTGGTTAAAAACCCTAATTGGACAAGAATAAGCCTAGGGAGGACGAAAATGACCTAAATGTTCATCCAATGACACAAACACACCTATTGGATGCACAAGATTGTTTAGAAACACTAATTGGAAACGAATAAGCCTAGGAAGGACGAAAATGACCTAAATGTTAATCCAATGACACAAATGAACTTATTGGATGCACAAGATTGGTTAAAAACCCTAATTGGACAAGAATAAGCCTAGGGAGGACGAAAATGACCTAAATGTTCATCCAATGACACAAACTCACCTATTGGATGCACAAGATTGGTTAGAAACCCTAATTGCACAAGAATGAGCCTAGGAAGGACGAAAATGACCTAAATGTTCACCCAATGACACAAATGAACTTATTGGATGCACAAGATTGGTTAAAAACCCTAATTGGACAAGAATAAGCCTAGGGAGGACGAAAATGACCTAAATGTTCATCCAATGACACAAACACACCTATTGGATGCACAAGATTGGTTAAAAACCCTAATTGTATAAGAATAAGCATAGGGAAGACGAATATGACCTAAATGTTCATCCAACGACACAAACACACCTATTTGATGCACAAGATTGGTTAGAAACCCTAATTGGACAAGAATAAGCCTAGGGAGGACGAAAATGACCTAAATGTTAATCCAATGACACAAATGAACTTATTGGATGCACAAGATTGGTTAAAAACCCTAATTGGACAAGAATAAGCCTAGGGAGGACGAAAATGACCTAAATCTTCATCCAATGACACAAATGAACTTATTGGATGCACAAGATTGGTTAAAAACCCTAATTGGACAAGAATAAGCCTAGGGAGGACGAAAATGACCTAAATGTTCATCCAATGACACAAACACACCTATTGGATGCACAAGATTGGTTAGAAACCCTAATTGGACAAGAATAAGCCTAGAGAGGATGAAAGTGAACTAAATATTCATCCAATGACACAAATGAACTTATTGGATGCACAAGATTGCTTAAAACCCTAATTGGACAAGAATAAGCCTAGGGAGGACGAAAATGACCTAAATGTTAATCCAATGACACAAATGAACTTATTGGATGCACAAGATTGGTTAAAAACCCTAATTGGACAAGAATAAGCCTAGGGAGGACGAAAATAACTTAAATGTTCATCAAATGACTAAACACACCTATTGGATGCACAAGATTGGTTAGAAACCCTAATTGGAGAAGAATAAGCCTAGGGAGGACGAAAATGACCTAAATGTTCACCCAATGACACAAATGAACTTATTGGATGCACAAGATTGGTTAAAAACCCTAATTGGACAAGAATAAGCCTAGGGAGGACGAAAATGACCTAAATGTTTATCAAATGACTAAACACACCTATTGGATGCACAAGATTGGATAGAAACCCTAATTGGACAAGAATAAGCCTAGGGAGGACGAAAATGACCTAAATGTTCACCCAATGACACAAATGAACTTATTGGATGCACAAGATTGGTTAAAAACCCTAATTGGACAAGAATAAGCCTAGGGAGGACGAAAATGACCTAAATGTTCATCCAATGACACAAATGAACTAATTGGATGCACAAGATTGCTTAAAACCCTAGTTGGACAAGAATAAGCCTAGGGAGGACGAAAATGACCTAAATGTTCATCCAATGACACAAACACACCTATTGGATGCACAAGATTGGTTAAAAACCCTAATTGGACAAGAATAAGCCTAGGGAGGACGCAAATCACATAAATGTTCATTCAATGACTTAAACACACCTATTGGATGCACAAGATTGGTTAAAAACCCTAATTGGACAAGAATAAGCCTAGGGAGGACGAAAATGACCTAAATGTTCACCCAATGACACAAATGAACTTATTGGATGCACAAGATTGGTTAAAAACCCTAATTGGACAAGAATAAGCCTAGGGAGGACGTAAATGACCTAAATGTTCATCCAATGACACAAACACACCTATTGGATGCACAAGATTGGTTAAAAACCCTAATTGGACAAGAATAAGCCTAGGGAGGACGAAAATGACCTAAATGTTCATCCAATGACACAAACACACCTATTGGATGCACAAAATTGTTTAGAAACCCTAATTGGACAAGAATAAGCTTAGGGAGGACGAAAATGACCTAACTATTCATCCAATGACACAAATGAACTTATTGGATGCACAAGATTGCTTAAAACCCTAATTGGACAAGAATAAGACTAGGGAGGACGAAAATGACCTAAATGTTCATCCAATGACACAAACACACCTATTGGATGCACAAGATTGGTTAGAAACCCTAATAGGACAAGAATAAGCCTTGGGAGGACGAAATTGACCTAAATGTTCATCCAATGACACAAATGAACTTATTGGATGCACAAGACTGGTTAAAAACCCTAATTGGACAAGAATAAGCCTACGGAGGACGAAAATGACCTAAATGTTCGTCCAATGACACAAACACACCTATTGGATGCACAAGATTGGTTAAAAACCCTAATTGGACAAGAATAAGCCTAGGGAGGACGAAAATGACCTAAATGTTCATCCAATGACACAAACACACCTATTGGATGCACACGATTGGTTAGAAACCCTAATTTGACAAGAATAAGCCTAGGGAGGACGAAAATGACCTAACTATTCATCCAATGACACAAATGAACTTATTGGATGCACAAGATTGCTTAAAACCCTAATTGGACAAGAATAAGACTAAGGAGGACGAAAATAACCTAAATGTTCATCCAATGACACAAACACACCTATTGGATGCATAAGATTGGTTAGAAACCCTAATTGGACAAGAATAAGCCTAGGGTGGACGAAAATGACCTAAATGATCATCAAATGACTAAACACACCTATTGGATGCACAAGATTGGTTAAAAACCCTAATTGGACAAGAATAAGCCTAGGGAGGACGAAAATGACCTAAATGTTAATCCAATGACACAAATGAACTTATTGGATGCACAAGATTGGTTAAAAACCCTAATTGGACAAGAATAAGCCTAGGGAGGACGAAAATGACCTAAATGTTCATCCAATGAAACAAACACACCTATTGGATACACAAGATTGTTTAGAAACCCTAATTGGACAAGAATAAGCCTAGGGAGGACGAAAATGACCTAAATGTTAATCCAATGACACAAATGAACTTATTGGATGCACAAGATTGCTTAAAACCCTAATTGGACAAGAATAAGACTAGGGAGGACGAAAATAACCTAAATGTTCATCCAATGACACAAACACACCTATTGGATGCACAAGATTGGTTAGAAACCCTAATTTGACAAGAATATGCCTAGGGAGGACGAAAATGACCTAACTATTCATCCAATGACACAAATGAACTTATTGGATGCACAAGATTGGTTAAAAACCCTAATTGGACAAGAATAAGCCTAGGGAGGACGAAAATGACCTAAATGTTCATCCAATGACACAAACACACCTATTGGATGCCCAAGATTGGTTAAAAACCCTAATTGGACAAGAATAAGCATAGGGAGGACGAAAATGACCTAAATGTTCATCCAATGACACAAGCACACCTATTGGATGCACAAGATTGGTTAGAAACCCTAATTGGACAAGAATAAGCCTAGGGAGGACGAAAATGACCTAAATGTTCACCCAATGACACAAATGAACTTATTGGATGCACAAGATTGGTTAAAAACCCTAATTGGACAAGAATAAGCCTAGGGAGGACGAAAATGACCTAAATGTTCATCCAATGACACAAACACACCTATTGGATGCCCAAGATTGGTTAAAAACCCTAATTGGACAAGAATAAGACTAGGGAGGACGAAAATGACCTAAATGTTCATCCAATGACACAAACACACCTATCGGATGCACAAGATTGGTTTGAAACCCTAATTGGACAAGAATAAGCCTAGGGAGGACGAAAATGACCTAAATGTTCATCCAATGACACAAACACACCTATTGGATGCACAAGATTGGTTAAAAACCCTAATTGGACAAGAAGAAGCATAGGGAGGACGAAAATGACCTAAATGTTAATCCAATGACACAAATGAACTTATTGGTTGCACAAGATTGGTTAAAAACCCTAATTGGACAAGAATAAGCCTAGGGAGGACGAAAATGACCTAAATGTTCATCCAATGACACAAACACACCTGTTGGATGCACAAGATGGTTTAGAAACCCTAATTGGACAAGAATAAGACTAGGGAGGATGAAAATGACCTAAATGTTTATCCAATGACACAAACACACCTATTGGATGCACAAGATTGGTTAGAAACCCTAATTGGACAAGAATAAGCCTAGGGAGGA
>JBBPBR010000428.1:11390-160844 GCA_037974775.1 Cicer pinnatifidum
TTCATCCAATGACACAAACACACCTATTGGATGCACACGATTGGTTAGAAACCCTAATTTGACAAGAATAAGCCTAGGGAGGACAAAAATGACCTAACTATTCATCCAATGACACAAATGAACTTATTGGATGCACAAGATTGCTTAAAACCCTAATTGGACAAGAATAAGACTAGGGAGGACGAAAATAACCTAAATGTTCATCCAATGACACAAACACACCTATTGGATGCACAAGAATGGTTAAAAACCCTAATTGGACAAGAATAAGCCTAGGAAGGACGAAAATGACCTAATTGTTAATCCAATGACACAAATGAACTTATTGGATGCACAAGATTGGTTAAAAACCCTAATTGGACAAGAATAAGCCTAGGGAGGACGAAAATAACCTAAATGTTCATCAAATGACTAAACACACCTATTGGATGGACAAGATTGGTTAGAAACCCTAATTGGACAAGAATAAGCCTAGGGAGGACGAAAATGACCTAAATGTTCACCCAATGACACAAATGAACTTATTGGATGCACAAGATTGGTTAAAAACCCTAATTGGACAAGAATAAGTTTAGGGAGGACGAAAATGACCTAAATGTTCATCCAATGACACAAACACACCTATTGGATGCACAAGATTGGTGAAAAACCCTAATTGGACAAGAATAAGCATAAGGAGGACGAAAATGACCTAAATGTTCATCCAATGACACAAACACACCTATTGGATGCACAAGATTGGTTAGAAACCCTAATTGGACAAGAATAAGCCTAGGGAGGACGAAAATGACCTAAATGTTAATCCAAAGACACAAATGAACTTATTGGATGCACACGATTGGTTAAAAACCCTAATTGGACAAGAATAAGCCTAGGGAGGACGAAAATAACCTAAATGTTCATCAAATGACTAAACACACCTATTGGATGCACAAGATTGGTTAGAAACCCTAATTGGACAAGAATAAGCCTAGGGAGGACGAAAATGACCTAAATGTTCACCCAATGACACAAATGAACTTATTGGATGCACAAGATTGGTTAAAAACCCTAATTGGACAAGAATAAGCCAAGGGAGGACGAAAATGACCTAAATGTTCATCAAATGACTAAACACACCTATTGGATGCACAAGATTGGTTAGAAACCCTAATTGGACAAGAATAAGCCTAGGGAGGACGAAAATGACCTAAATGTTCACCCAATGACACAAATGAACTTATTGGATGCACAAGATTGGTTAAAAACCCTAATTGGACAAGAATAAGCCTTGGGAGGACGAAAAAGACCTAAATGTTCATCCAATGACACAAACACACCTATTGGATGCACAAGATTGGTTAAAAACCCTAATTGGACAAGAATAAGCCTAGGGAGGACGAAAATGACCTAAATGTTCATCCAATGACACAAATGAACTTATTGGATGCACAAGATTGGTTAAAAACCCTAACTGGAAAAGAATAAGCCTAGGGAGGACGAAAATGACCTAAATGTTCATCAAATGACTAAACACACCTATTGGATGCACAAGATTGGTTAGAAACCCTAATTGGACAAGAATAAGCCTAGGGAGGACGAAAATGACCTAAATGTTCACCCAATGACACAAATGAACATATTGGATGCACAAGATTGGTTAAAAACCCTAATTGGACAAGAATAAGCCTAGGGAGGACGAAAATGACCTAAATGTTCATCAAATGACTAAACACACCTATTGGATGCACATGATTGGTTAGAAACCCTAATTGGACAAGAATAAGCCTAGGGAGGACGAAAATGACCTAAATGTTCACCCAATGACACAAATGAACTTATTGGATGCACAAGATTGGTTAAAAACCCTAATTGGACAAGAATAAGCCTAGGGAGGACGAAAATGACCTAAATGTTCATCCAATGACACAAACACACCTATTGGATGCACAAGATTGGTTAGAAACCCTAATTGGACAAGAATAAGCCTAGGAAGGACGAAAATGACCTAAATGTTCATCCAATGACACAAACACACCTATTGAATGCACAAGAATGTTTAGAAACCCTAATTCGACAAGAATAAGCTTAGGGAGGACGAAAATGACCTAAATGTTCATCCAATGACACAAACACACCTATTGGATGCACAAGATTGTTTAGAAACCCTAATTGGACAAGAATAAGCATAGGGAGGACGAAAATGACCTAAATGTTCATCCAATGACACAAACACACCTATTGGATGCACAAGATTGGTTAAAAACCCTAATTGGACAAGAATAAGCCTAGGGAGGATGAAAATGACCTAAATGTTCACCCAATGACACAAATGAACTTATTGGATGCACAAGATTGGTTAAAAACCCTAATTGGACAAGAATAAGCCTAGGGAGGACGAAAATGACCTAAATGTTCATCCATTGACACAAACAAACCTATTGGATGCACAAGATTGGTTAAAAACCCTAATTGGACAAGAATAAGCATAAGGAGGACGAAAATGACCTAAATGTTCATCCAATGACACAAACACACCTATTGGATGCACAAGGTTGGTTAAAAACCCTAATTGGACAAGAATAAGCCTAGGAAGGACAAAAATGACCTAAATGTTCATCCAATGACACAAACACACCTATTGGATGCACAAGGTTGGTTAAAAACCCTAATTGGACAAGAATAAGCCTAGGAAGGACGAAAATGACCTAAATGTTCATCCAATGACACAAACACACCTATTGGATGCACAAGATTGGTTAAAAACCCTAATTGGACAAGAATAAGCCTAGGAAGGACGAAAATGACCTAAATGTTCATCCAATGACACAAACACACCTATTGGATGCACAAGGTTGGTTAAAAACCCTAATTGGACAAGAATAAGCCTAGGGAGGACGAAAATGACCTAAATGTTCATCCAATGACACAAACACACCTATTGGATGCACACGATTGGTTAAAAACCCTAATTTGACAAGAATAAGCCTAGGGAGGACGAAAATGACCTAACTATTCATCCAATGACACAAATGAACTTATTGGATGCACAAGATTGCTTAAAACCCTAATTGGACAAGAATAAGACTAGGGAGGACGAAGATGACCTAAATGTTCATCAAATAACACAAACACACCTATTGGATGAACAATATTGGTTAGAAACCCTAATTTGACAAGAATAAGCCTAGGGAGGACGAAAATGACCTAACTATTCATCCAATGACACAAATGAACTTATTGGATGCACAAGATTGCTTAAAACCCTAATTGGACAAGAATAAGACTAGGGAGGACGAAAATAACCTAAATGTTCATCCAAAGACACAAACACACCTATTGGATGCACAAGATTGGTTAGAAACCCTAATTTGACTAGAATAAGCCTAGGGAGGACGAAAATGACCTAACTATTCATCCAATGACACAAATGAACTTATTGGATGCACAAGATTGCTTAAAACCCTAATTGGACAAGAATAAGACTAGGGAGGACGAAAATGACCTAAATGTTCATCCAATGACACAAACACACCTATTGGATGCACAAGATTGGTTAGAAACCCTAATTGGACAAGAATAAGCCTAGGGAGGACGAAAATGACCTAAATGTTAATCCAATGACACAAATGAACTTATTGGATGCGCAAGATTGGTTAAAAACCCTAATTGGACAAGAATAAGCATAAGGAGGACGAAAATGACCTAAATGTTCATCCAATGACACAAACACACCTATTGGATGCACAAGGTTGGTTAAAAACCCTAATTGGACAAGAATAAGCCTAGGAAGGACGAAAATGACCTAAATGTTCATCCAATGACACAAACACACCTATTGGATGCACAAGGTTGGTTAAAAACCCTAATTGGACAAGAATAAGCCTAGGAAGGACGAAAATGACCTAAATGTTCATCCAATGACACAAACACACCTATTGGATGCACAAGAATGGTTAGAAACCCTAATTGGACAAGAATAAGCCTAGGGAGGACGAAAATGACCTAAATGTTAATCCAATGACACAAATGAACTTATTGGATGCGCAAGATTGGTTAAAAACCCTAATTGGACAAGAATAAGCATAAGGAGGACGAAAATGACCTAAATGTTCATCCAATGACACAAACACACCTATTGGATGCACAAGATTGGTTAAAAACCCTAATTGGACAAGAATAAGCCTAGGAAGGACGAAAATGACCTAAATGTTCATCCAATGACACAAACACACCTATTGGATGCACAAGGTTGGTTAAAAACCCTAATTGGACAAGAATAAGCCTAGGGAGGACGAAAATGACCTAAATGTTCATCCAATGACACAAACACACCTATTGGATGCACACGATTGGTTAGAAACCCTAATTTGACTAGAATAAGCCTAGGGAGGACGAAAATGACCTAACTATTCATCCAATGACACAAATGAACTTATTGGATGCACAAGATTGCTTAAAACCCTAATTGGACAAGAATAAGACTAGGGAGGACGAAAATAACCTAAATGTTCATCCAATGACACAAACACACCTATTGGATGCACAAGAATGGTTAGAAACCCTAATTGGACAAGAATAAGCCTAGGAAGGACGAAAATGACCTAATTGTTAATCCAATGACACAAATGAACTTATTGGATGCACAAGATTGGTTAAAAACCCTAATTGGACAAGAATAAGCCTAGGGAGGACGAATATAACCTAAATGTTCATCAAATGACTAAACACACCTATTGGATGCACAAGATGGGTTAGAAACCCTAATTGGACAAGAATAAGCCTAGGGAGGACGAAAATGACCTAAATGTTCACCCAATGACACAAATGAACTTATTGGATGCACAAGATTGGTTAAAAACCCTAATTGGACAAGAATAAGCCTAGGGAGGACGAAAATGACCTAAATGTTCATCCAATGAAACAAACACACCTATTGGATGCACAAGATTGGTTAAAAACCTTAATTGGACAAGAATAAGCCTAGGGAGGACGAAAATGACCTAAATGTTAATCCAATGACACAAATGAACTTATTGGCTGCACAAGATTGGTTAAAAACCCTAATTGGACAAGAATAAGCCTAGGAAGGACGAAAATGACCTAAATGTTCATCCAATGACACAAACACACCTATTGGATGCACAAGAATGGTTAGAAACCCTAATTGGACAAGAATAAGCCTAGGGAGGACGAAAATGACCTAAATGTTAATCCAATGACACAAATGAACTTATTGGATGCACAAGATTGGTTAAAAACCCTAATTGGACAAGAATAAGCCTAGGGAGGACGAAAATGAGCTAAATGTTCATCCAATGACACAAACACACCTATTGGATGCCCAAGATTGGTTAAAACCCTAATTGGACAAGAATAAGCATAGGGAGGACGAAAATGACCTAAATGTTTATCCAATGACACAAACACACCTATTGGATGCACAAGATTGGTTAGAAACCCTAATTGGACAAGAATAAGCCTAGGGAGGACGAAAATGACCTAAATGTTCATCCAATGACACAAACACACCTATTGGATGCACAAGATTGGTTAAAAACCCTAATTGGACAAGAATAATCCTAGGGAGGACGAAAATGACCTAAATGTTCATCCAATGACACAAATATACCTATTGGATGCACAAGATTGGTTAGAAACCCTAATTGGACAAGAATAAGCCTAGGGAGGACGAAAATGACCTAAATGTTAATCCAATGACACAAATGAACTTATTGGATGCACAAGATTGGTTAAAAACCCTAATTGGACAAGAATAAGCCTAGGGAGGACGAAAATGACCTAAATGTTAAACCAATGACACAAAGGAACTTATTGGATGCACAAGATTGGTTAAAAACCCTAATTGGACAAGAATAAGCCTAGGGAGGACGAAAATGACCTAAATGTTCATCCAATGACACAAACACACCTATTGGATGCACAAGATTGGTTAAAAACCCTAATTGGACAAGAATAAGCATAAGGAGGACGAAAATGACCTAAATGTTCATCCAATGACACAAACACACCTATTGGATGCACAAGGTTGGTTAAAAACCCTAATTGGACAAGAATAAGCCTAGGAAGGACGAAAATGACCTAAATGTTCATCCAATGACACAAACACACCTATTGGATGCACAAGGTTGGTTAAAAACCCTAATTGGACAAGAATAAGCCTAGGGAGGACGAAAATGACCTAAATGTTCATCCAATGACACAAACACACCTATTGGATGCACACGATTGGTTAGAAACCCTAATTTGACTAGAATAAGCCTAGGGAGGACGAAAATGACCTAACTATTCATCCAATGACACAAATGAACTTATTGGATGCACAAGATTGCTTAAAACCCTAATTGGACAAGAATAAGACTAGGGAGGACGAAAATAACCTAAATGTTCATCCAATGACACAAACACACCTATTGGATGCACAAGAAAGGTTAGAAACCCTAATTGGACAAGAATAAGCCTAGGAAGGAGGAAAATGACCTAATTGTTAATCCAATGACACAAATGAACTTAATGGATGCACAAGATTGGTTAAAAACCCTAATTGGACAAGAATAAGCCTAGGGAGGACGAATATAACCTAAATGTTCATCAAATGACTAAACACACCTATTGGATGCACAAGATTGGTTAGAAACCCTAATTGGACAAGAATAAGCCTAGGGAGGACGAAAATGACCTAAATGTTCACCCAATGACACAAATGAACTTATTGGATGCACAAGATTGGTTAAAAACCCTAATTGGACAAGAATAAGCCTAGGGAGGACGAAAATGACCTAAATGTTCATCCAATGACACAGACATACCTATTGGATGCACAAGATTGTTTAGAAACCCTAATTGGACAAGAATAAGCCTTGGGAGGACGAAAATTACCTAAATGTTCACCCAATGACACAAATGAACTTATTGGATGCACAAGATTGGTTAAAAACCCTATTTGGACAAGAATAAGCCTAGGGAGGACGAAAATGACCTAAATGTTCATCCAATGACACAAACACACCTATTGGATGCACAAGATTGGTTAGAAACCCTAATTGGACAAGAATAAGCCTAGGGAGGACGGAAATGACCTAAATGTTCATCCAATGACACAAACACACCTATTGGATGCACAATATTGGTTAAAAACCCTAATTGGACAAGAATAAGCCTAGGGTGGACGAAAATGATCTAAATGTTAATCCAATGACACAAATGAACTTATTGGATGCACAAGATTGGTTAAAAACCCTTATTGGACAAGAATAAGCCTAGGGAGGACGAAAATGACCTAAATGTTCATCCAATTACACAAACAAACCTATTGGATGCACAAGATTGTTTAGAAACCCTAATTGGACAAGAATAAGCCTAGGGAGGACGAAAATGACCTAAATGTTCATCCAATGACACAAACACACCTATTGGATGCACACGATTGGTTAGAAACCATAATTAGACAAGAATAAGCCTAGGGAGGACGAAAATGACCTAACTATTCATCCAATGACACAAATGAACTTATTGGATTCACAAGATTGCTTAAAACCCTAATTGGACAAGAATAAGACTAGGGAGGACGAAAATATCCTAAATGTTCATCCAATGACACAAACACACCTATTGGATGCACAAGATTGGTTAGAAACCCTAATTTGACAAGAATAAGCCTAGGGAGGACGAAAATGACCTAACTATTCATCCAATGACACAAATGAACTTATTGGATGCACAAGATTGCTTAAAACCCTAATTGGACAAGAATAAGACTAGGGAGGACGAAAATAACCTAAATGTTCATCCAATGACACAATTGAACTTATTTGATGCACAAGATTGGTTAAAAACCCTAATGGGACAAGAATAAGCCTAGGGGGGATGAAAATGACCTCAATGTTCATCCAATGTCACAAACACACCTATTGGATGCACAAGATTGGTTAGAAACCCTAATTGGACAAGAATAAGCCTAGGGAGGACGAAAATGACCTAAATGTTCATCCAATGACACAAATGAACTTATTGGATGCACAAGATTGGTAAAAAAACCCTAATTGGACAAGAATAAGCCTAGGGAGGACGAAAATGACCTAAATGTTCATCAAATGACTAAACACACCTATTGGATGCACAAGATTGGTTAGAAACCCTAGTTGGACAAGAATAAGCCTAGGGAGGACGAAAATGACCTAAATGTTCACCCAATGACACAAATGAACTTATTGGATGCACAAGATTGGTTAAAAACCCTAATTGGACAAGAATAAGCCTAGGGAGGACGAAAATGACCTAAATGTTCATCCAATGACACAAACACACCTATTGGATGCACAAGATTGGTCAAAAACCCTAATTGGACAAGAATAAGCCTAGGGAGGACGAAAATGACCTAAATGTTCATCCAATGACACAAACACACCTATTGGATGCACACGATTGGTTAGAAACCCTAATTTGACAAGAATAAGCCTAGGGAGGACGAAAATGACCTAACTATTCATCCAATGACACAAATGAACTTATTGGATGCACAAGATTGCTTAAAACCCTAATTGGACAAGAATAAGACTAGGGAGGACGAAAATAACCTAAATGTTCATCCAATGACACAAATGAACTTATTGGATGCACAAGATTGGTTAGAAACCCTAATTGGACAAGAATATGCCTAGGGAGGATGAAAATGACCTAAATGTTCATCCAATGACACAAATGAACTTTTTGGATGCACAAGATTGGTTAAAAACCCTAATTGGACAAGAATAAGCCTAGGGAGGACGAAAATGACCTAAATGTTCATCCAGTGACACAAACACACCTATTTGATGCACAAGATTGGTTAGAAACCCTAATTGGACAAGAATAAGCCTAGGAAGGACGAAAATGACCTAAATGTTAATCCAATGACACAAATGAACTTATTGGATGCACAAGATTGGTTAAAAACCCTAATTGGACAAGAATAAGACTAGGGAGGACGAAAATGTCCTAAATGTTCATCCAATGACACAAACACACCTATTGGATGCACAAGATTGGTTAGAAACCCTAATTGGACAAGATTAAGCCTAGGAAGGACGAAAATGACCTAAATGTTCATCCAATGACACAAATGAACTTATTGGACGCACAAGATTGCTCAAAACCCTAATTGGACAAGAATAAGACTAGGGAGGACGAAAATGACCTAAATGTTCATCCAATGACACAAACACACCTATTGGATGCACAAGATTGGTTAGAAACCCTAATTGGACAAGAATAAGCCTAGGAAGGACGAAAATGACCTAAATGTTAATCCAATGACACAAATGAACTTATTGGATGCACAAGATTGGTTAAAAACCCTAATTGGACAAGAATAAGCCTAGGGAGGACGAAAATGACCTAAATGTTCATCCAATGACACAAACACACCTATTGGATGCACAAGATTGGTTAAAAACCCTAATTAGACAAGAATAAGCCTAGGGAGGACGAAAATGACCTAAATGTTCATCCAATGACACAAATGAACTTATTGGATGCACAAGATTGGTTAAAACTCCTAATTGGACAAGAATAAGCCTAGGGAGGACGAAAATAACCTAAATGTTCATCAAATGACTAAACACACCTATTGGATGCACAAGATTGGTTAGAAACCCTAATTGGACAAGAATAAGCCTGGGGAGGACGAAAATGACCTAAATGTTCACCCAATGACACAAATGAACTTATTGGATGCACAAGATTGGTTAAAAACCCTAATTGGACAAGAATAAGCCTAGGGAGGACGAAAATGACCTAAATGTTCATCCAATGACACAAACACACCTATTGGATGCACAAGATTGGTTAGAAACCCTAATTGGACAAGAATAAGCCTAGGGAGGAAGAAAATGACCTAAATGTTAATCCAATGACACAAATGAACCTATTGGATGCACAAGATTGGTTAAAAACCCTAATTGGACAAGAATAAGCCTAGGGAGGACGAAAATAACCTAAATGTTCATCCAATGGCTAAACACACCTATTGGATGCACAAGATTGGTTAGAAACCCTAATTGGACAAGAATAAGCCTAGGGAGGACGAAAATGACCTAAATGTTCACCCAATGACACAAATGAACTTATTGGATGCACAAGATTGGTTAAAAACCCTAATTGGACAAGAATAAGCCTAGGGAGGACGAAAATGACCTAAATGTTCATCCAATGACACAAACACACCTATTGGATGCACAAGATTCGTTAAAAACCCTAATTGGACAAGAATAAGCATAGGGAGGACGAAAATGGCCTAAATGTTCATCCAATGACACAAACACACCTATTGGATGCACAAGATTGGTTAGAAACCCTAAATGGACAAGAATAAGCATGGGGAGTACGAAAATGACCTAAATGTTCATCCAATGACACAAACACACCTATTGGATGCACAAGATTGGTTAGAAACCCTAATTGGACAAGAATAAGCCTAGGGAGGACGAAAATGACCTAAATGTTCACCCAATGACACAAATGAACTTATTGGATGCACAAGATTGGTTAAAAACCCTAATTGGACAAGAATAAGCCTAGGGAGGACGAAAATGACCTATATGTTCATCCAATGACACAAATGAACATATTGGATGCACAAGATTGGTTAAAAACCCTAATTGGACAAGAATAAGCCTAGGGAGGACGAAAATGACCTAAATGTTCATCAAATGACTAAACACACCTATTGGATGCACAAGATTGGTTAGAAACACTAATTGGACAAGAATAAGCCTAGGGAGGACGAAAATGACCTAAATGTTCATCCAATGACACAAACACACCTATTGGATGCACAAGATTGGTTAGAAACTCTAATTGGACAAGAATAAGCCTAGGGAGGACGAAAATGACCTAAATGTTCACCCAATGACACAAATGAACATATTGGATGCACAAGATTGGTTAAAAACCCTAATTGGACAAGAATAAGCCTAGGGAGGACGAAAATGACCTAAATGTTCATCAAATGACTAAACACACCTATTGGATGCACATGATTGGTTAGAAACCCTAATTGGACAAGAATAAGCCTAGGGAGGACGAAAATGACCTAAATGTTCACCCAATGACACAAATGAACTTATTGGATGCACAAGATTGGTTAAAAACCCTAATTGGACAAGAATAAGCCTAGGGAGGACGAAAATGACCTAAATGTTCATCCAATGACACAAACACACCTATTGGATGCACAAGATTGGTTAGAAACCCTAATTGGACAAGAATAAGCCTAGGAAGGACGAAAATGACCTAAATGTTCATCCAATGACACAAACACACCTATTGAATGCACAAGAATGTTTAGAAACCCTAATTCGACAAGAATAAGCTTAGGGAGGACGAAAATGACCTAAATGTTCATCCAATGACACAAACACACCTATTGGATGCACAAGATTGTTTAGAAACCCTAATTGGACAAGAATAAGCATAGGGAGGACGAAAATGACCTAAATGTTCATCCAATGACACAAACACACCTATTGAATGCACAAGATTGTTTAGAAACCCTAATTGGACAAGAATATGCTTAGGGAGGACGAAAATGACCTAAATGTTCATCCAATGACACAAACACACCTATTGGATGCACAAGATTGTTTAGAAACCCTAATTGGACAAGAATAAGCCTAGGGAGGACGAAAATGACCTAAATGTTCATCCAATGAAACAATTGAACTTATTGTATGCACAAGATTGGTTAAAAACCCTAATTGGACAACAATAAGCCTAGGGAGGACGAAAATGACCTAAATGTTCATCCAATGACACAAACACACCTATTGGATGCACAAGATTGGTTAGAAACCCTAATTGGACAAGAATAAGCATAGGGATGACGAAAATGACCTAAATGTTAATCTAATGACACAAATGAACATATTGGATGCACAAGATTGGTTAAAAACCCTAATTGGACAAGAATAAGCCTAGGGAGGACGAAAATGACCTAAATGTTCATCCAATGATACAAACACACCTATTGGATGCACAAGATTGGTTAAAAACCCTAATTGGACAAGAATAAGCCTAGGGAGGACGAAAATGACCTAAATGTTCATCCAATGACACAAACACACCTATTGGATGCACACGATTGGTTAGAAACCCTAATTTGACAAGAATAAGCCTAGGGAGGACGAAAATGACCTAACTATTCATCCAATGACACAAATGAACTTATTGGATGCACAAGATTGCTTAAAACCCTAATTGGACAAGAATAAGACTAGGGAGGACGAAAATAACCTAAATGTTCATCCAAAGACACAAACACACCTATTGGATGCACAAGATTGGTTAGAAACCCTAATTTGACTAGAATAAGCCTAGGGAGGACGAAAATGACCTAACTATTCATCCAATGACACAAATGAACTTATTGGATGCACAAGATTGCTTAAAACCCTAATTGGACAAGAATAAGACTAGGGAGGACGAAAATGACCTAAATGTTCATCCAATGACACAAACACACCTATTGGATGCACAAGATTGGTTAGAAACCCTAATTGGACAAGAATAAGCCTAGGGAGGACGAAAATGACCTAAATGTTAATCCAATGACACAAATGAACTTATTGGATGCGCAAGATTGGTTAAAAACCCTAATTGGACAAGAATAAGCATAAGGAGGACGAAAATGACCTAAATGTTCATCCAATGACACAAACACACCTATTGGATGCACAAGGTTGGTTAAAAACCCTAATTGGACAAGAATAAGCCTAGGAAGGACGAAAATGACCTAAATGTTCATCCAATGACACAAACACACCTATTGGATGCACAAGGTTGGTTAAAAACCCTAATTGGACAAGAATAAGCCTAGGAAGGACGAAAATGACCTAAATGTTCATCCAATGACACAAACACACCTATTGGATGCACAAGAATGGTTAGAAACCCTAATTGGACAAGAATAAGCCTAGGGAGGACGAAAATGACCTAAATGTTAATCCAATGACACAAATGAACTTATTGGATGCGCAAGATTGGTTAAAAACCCTAATTGGACAAGAATAAGCATAAGGAGGACGAAAATGACCTAAATGTTCATCCAATGACACAAACACACCTATTGGATGCACAAGATTGGTTAAAAACCCTAATTGGACAAGAATAAGCCTAGGAAGGACGAAAATGACCTAAATGTTCATCCAATGACACAAACACACCTATTGGATGCACAAGGTTGGTTAAAAACCCTAATTGGACAAGAATAAGCCTAGGGAGGACGAAAATGACCTAAATGTTCATCCAATGACACAAACACACCTATTGGATGCACACGATTGGTTAGAAACCCTAATTTGACTAGAATAAGCCTAGGGAGGACGAAAATGACCTAACTATTCATCCAATGACACAAATGAACTTATTGGATGCACAAGATTGCTTAAAACCCTAATTGGACAAGAATAAGACTAGGGAGGACGAAAATAACCTAAATGTTCATCCAATGACACAAACACACCTATTGGATGCACAAGAATGGTTAGAAACCCTAATTGGACAAGAATAAGCCTAGGAAGGACGAAAATGACCTAATTGTTAATCCAATGACACAAATGAACTTATTGGATGCACAAGGTTGGTTAAAAACCCTAATTGGACAAGAATAAGCCTAGGGAGGACGAAAATGACCTAAATGTTCATCCAATGACACAAACACACCTATTGGATGCACACGATTGGTTAGAAACCCTAATTTGACAAGAATAAGCCTAGGGAGGACAAAAATGACCTAACTATTCATCCAATGACACAAATGAACTTATTGGATGCACAAGATTGCTTAAAACCCTAATTGGACAAGAATAAGACTAGGGAGGACGAAAATAACCTAAATGTTCATCCAATGACACAAACACACCTATTGGATGCACAAGAAAGGTTAGAAACCCTAATTGGACAAGAATAAGCCTAGGAAGGACGAAAATGACCTAATTGTTAATCCAATGACACAAATGAACTTAATGGATGCACAAGATTGGTTAAAAACCCTAATTGGACAAGAATAAGCCTAGGGAGGACGAATATAACCTAAATGTTCATCAAATGACTAAACACACCTATTGGATGCACAAGATTGGTTAGAAACCCTAATTGGACAAGAATAAGCCTAGGGAGGACGAAAATGACCTAAATGTTCACCCAATGACACAAATGAACTTATTGGATGCACAAGATTGGTTAAAAACCCTAATTGGACAAGAATAAGCCTAGGGAGGACGAAAATGACCTAAATGTTCATCCAATGAAACAAACACACCTATTGGATGCACAAGATTGGTTAAAAACCTTAATTGGACAAGAATAAGCCTAGGAAGGACGAAAATGACCTAATTGTTAATCCAATGACACAAATGAACTTATTGGATGCACAAGATTGGTTAAAAACCCTAATTGGACAAGAATAAGCCTAGGGAGGACGAAAATAACCTAAATGTTCATCAAATGACTAAACACACCTATTGGATGCACAAGATTGGTTAGAAACCCTAATTGGAATGGAATAAGCATAGGGAGGACGAAAATGACCTAAATGTTCATCCAATGACACAAACGCACCTATTGGATGCACAAGATTGGTTAGAAACCCTAATTGGACAAGAATAAGCCTAGGAAGGACGTGAATGACCTAAATGTTAATCCAATGACACAAATGAACTTATTGGATGCACAAGATTGGTTAAAAACCCTAATTGGACAAGAATAACCATAGGGAGGACGAAAATGACCTAAATGTTCATCCAATGACACAAACACACCTATTGGATGCACAAGATTGGTTAGAAACCCTAATTGGACAAGAATTAGCCTAGGGAGGACGAAAATGACCTAAATGTTAATCCAATGACACAAATGAACTTATTGGATGCACAAGATTGGTTAAAAACCCTAATTGGACAAGAATAAGCCTAGGGAGGACGAAAATAACCTAAATGTTAATCCAATGACACAAATGAACTTATTGGATGCACAAGATTGGTTAGAAAGCCTAATTGGACAAGAATAAGCCTTGGGAGGACGAAAATGACCTAAATGTTCATCCAATGACACAAATGAACTTATTGGATGCACAAGATTGGTTAAAAACACTAATTGGACAAGAATAAGCCTAGGGAGGACGAAAATGACCTAAATGTTCATCCAATGACACAAACACAACTATTGGATGCACAAGATTGGTTAGAAACCCTAATTGGACAAGAATTAGCCTAGGGAGGACGAAAATGACCTAAATGTTAATCCAATGACACAAATGAACTTATTGGATGCACAAGATTGGTTAAAAACCCTAATTGGACAAGAATAAGCCTAGGGAGGACGAAAATAACCTAAATGTTAATCCAATGACACAAATGAACTTATTGGATGCACAAGATTGGTTAAAAACCCTAATTGAACAAGAATAAACCTAGGGAGGACGAAAATGACCTAAATGTTCATCCAATGACACAAACACACCTATTGGATGCACAAGATTGGTTAGAAACCCTAATTGGACAAGAATAAGCCTTGGGAGGACGAAAATGACCTAAATGTTCATCCAATGACACAAATGAACTTATTGGATGCACAAGATTGGTTAAAAAACCTAATTGGACAAGAATAAGCCTAGGGAGGACGAAAATAACCTAAATGTTCATCCAACGACACAAACACACCTATTGGATGCACAAGATGGGTTAGAAACCCTAATTGGACAAGAATAAGCCTAGGGAGGACGAAAATGACCTAAATGTTCACCCAATGACACAAATGAACTTATTGGATGCACAAGATTGGTTAAAAACCCTAATTGGACAAGAATAAGCCTAGGGAGGACGAAAATAACCTAAATGTTCATCCAATGACACAAACACACCTATTGGATGCACAAGAATGGTTAGAAACCCTAATTGGACAAGAATAAGCCTAGGAAGGACGAAAATGACCTAATTGTTAATCCAATGACACAAATGAACTTATTGGATGCACAAGATTGGTTAAAAACCCTAATTGGACAAGAATAAGCCTAGGGAGGACGAAAATGACCTAAATGTTCATCCAATGACACAAACACACCTACTGGATGCCCAAGATTGGTTAAAAACTCTAATTGGACAAGAATAAGCATAGGGAGGACGAAAATGACCTAAATGTTCATCCAATGACACAAACACACCTATTGGATGCACAAGATTGGTTAGAAACCCTAATTGGACAAGAATAAGCCTAGGGAGGACGAAAATGACCTAAATGTTCATCCAATGACACAAACACATTTATTGGATGCACAAGATTGGTTAAAAACCCTAATTGGACAAGAATAAGCCTAGGGAGGACGAAAATGACCTAAATATTCATCCAATGACACAAATGAACTTATTGGATGCACAAGATTGGTTAAATCCCTAATTGGACAAGAATAAGCCTAGAGAGGACGAAAATGAGCTAAATGTTCATCCAATGACACAAACACACCTATTGGATGCACAAGATTGTTTAGAATCCCCTAATTGGACAAGAATAAGCCTAGGGAGGACGAAAATGACCTAAATGTTCATCCAATGACACAAATGAACATATTGGATGCACAACATTGGTTAAAAACCCTAATTGGACAAGAATAAGCCTAGGGAGGACGAAAATGACCTAAATGTTCATCCAATGACACAATTGAACTTATTGGATGCACAAGATTGGTTAAAAACCCTAATTGGACAAGAATAAGCCTAGGGGGGACGAAAATGACCTAAATGTTCATCCAATGACACAAACACACCTATTGGATGCACAAGATTGGTTAAAAACCCTAATTGGACAAGAATAAGCCTAGGGAGGACGAAAATGACCTAAATGTTAATCCAATCACACAAATGAACTTATTGGATGCACAAGATTGGTTAAAAACCCTAATTGGACAAGAATAAGCCTAGGGAGGACGAAAATGACCTAATTGATCATCCAATGACACAAACACACCTATTGGATGCACAAGATTGTTTAAAAACCCTAATTGGACAAGAATATGCCTAGGGAGGACGAAAATGACCTAATTGATCATCCAATGACACAAATGAACTTATTGGATGCACAAGATTGGTTAAAAACCCTAATTGGACAAGAATAAGCCTAGGGAGGACGAAAATGACCTAATTGATCATCCAATGACACAAACACACCTATTGGATGCAAAACTTTGGTTAAAACCCTAAGTGGACAAGAATATGCCTAGGGAGGACGAAAATGACCTAAATGTTAATCCAATGAAACAAACACACCTATTGGATACACACGATTGGTTAAAAACCATAATTGGACAAGAATATGCCAAGGGAGGACGAAAATGACCTAAATGTTAATCCAATAACACAAATGAACTTATTGGATGCACAAGATTGGTTAAAAACCCTAATTGGACAAGAATATGCCTAGGGAGGACGAAAATGACCTAAATGTTAATCCAATGACACAAATGAACTTATTGGATGCACAAGATTGGTTAAAAACCCTAATTGGACAAGAATAAGCCTAGGGAGGACGAAAATAACCTAATTGATCATCCAATGACACAAACACACCTACTGGATGCACAAGATTGGTATAAAAACCCTAATTGGACAAGAATAAGCCTAGGGAGGACGAAAATGACCTAATTGATCATCCATTGCCACAAACACACCAATTGGATGCACAAGATTGGTTAAAAACACTAATTGGACAAGAATATGCCTAGGGAGGACGAAAATGACCTAAATATTAATTCAATGACACAACTCAACTTATTGGATGCACAAGATTGGTTAAAAACCCTAATTGGACAAGAATATGCCTAGGGAGGACGAAAATGACCTAAATGTTAATCCAATGACACAAATGAACTTATTGGATGCACAAGATTGGTTAAAAACCCTAATTGGACAAGAATAAGCCTAGGGAGGACGAAAAATGACCTAATTGATCATCCAATGACACAAATGAACATATTGGATACACAAGATTGGTTAAAAACCCTAATTGGACAAGAATAAGCCTAGGGAGGACGAAAATGACCTAATTGATCTTCCAATGACACAAACACACCTATTGGATGCACAAGATTGGTTAAAAACCCTAATTGGACAAGAATATGCCTAGGGAGGACGAAAATGACCTAAATGTTAATCCAATGACACAAATGAACTTATTGGATGCACAAGATTGGTTAAAAACCCTAATTGGACAAGAATAAGCCTAGGGAGATTCAAAATGACGTAATTGATCATCCAATGACACAAACACACGTATTGGATGCACAAGATTGGTTAAAAACCCTAATTGGACAAGAATAAGCCTAGGGAGGAAGAAAATGACCTAATTGATCATCCAATGACACAAACACACCTATTGGATGCACAAGATTGGTTAAAAACCCTAATTGGACAAGCATATGCCTAGGGAGGACGAAAATGACCTAATTGATCATCCAATGTCACAAATGAACTTATTGGATGCACAAGATTAGTTAAAAACCCTAATTGGACAAGAATATGCCTAGGGAGGACGAAAATAACCTAATTGATCATCCAATGACACAAACACACCTATTGGATGCACAAGATTGGTTAAAAACCCTAATTGGACAAGAATATGCCTAGGGAGGACGAAAATGACCTAAATGTTAATCCAATGACACAAATGAACTTATTGGATGCACAAGATTGGTTAAAAACCCTAATTGGACAAGAATAAGCCTAGGGACGACGAAAAAGACCTAATTGATCATCCAATGACACAAACATACCAATTGGATGCACAAGATTGGTTAAAAACCCTAATTGGACAAGAATATGCCTAGGGAGGACGAAAATGACCTAAATATTTATTCAATGACACAAACAAACTTATCGGATGCACAAGATTAAGTAAAAACCCTAATTGGACAAGAATAAGCCTAGGGAGGACGAATATGACCTATTTGATCATCCAATGACACAAACACACCTATTGGATGCACAAGATTGGTTAAAAACCCTAATTGGACAAGAATAAGCCTAGGGAGGACGAAAATGACCTAAATGTTAATCCAATGACACAAATGAACTTATTGGATGCGCAAGATTGGTTAAAAACCCTAATTGGACAAGAATAAGCATAAGGAGGACGAAAATGACCTAAATGTTCATCCAATGACACAAACACACCTATTGGATGCACAAGGTTGGTTAAAAACCCTAATTGGACAAGAATAAGCCTAGGAAGGACGAAAATGACCTAAATGTTCATCCAATGACACAAACACACCTATTGGATGCACAAGGTTGGTTAAAAACCCTAATTGGACAAGAATAAGCCTAGGAAGGACGAAAATGACCTAAATGTTCATCCAATGACACAAACACACCTATTGGATGCACAAGAATGGTTAGAAACCCTAATTGGACAAGAATAAGCCTAGGGAGGACGAAAATGACCTAAATGTTAATCCAATGACACAAATGAACTTATTGGATGCGCAAGATTGGTTAAAAACCCTAATTGGACAAGAATAAGCCTAGGGAGGACGAAAATAACCTAAATGTTCATCAAATGACTAAACACACCTATTGGATGCACAAGATTGGTTAGAAACCCTAATTGGACAAGAATAAGCCTAGGGAGGACGAAAATGACCAAAATGTTAAAACAAATAACAGAAATGAACTTATTGGATGCACAAGATTGGTTAAAAACCCTAATTGGACAAGAATAAGCCTAGGGAGGACGAAAATAACCTAAATGTTCATCAAATGACTAAACACACCTATTGGATGCACAAGATGGGTTAGAAACCCTAATTGGACAAGAATAAGCCTAGGGAGGACGAAAATGACCTAAATGTTCACCCAATGACACAAATGAACTTATTGGATGCACAAGATTGGTTAAAAACCCTAATTGGACAAGAATAAGCCTAGGGAGGACGAAAATAACCTAAATGTTCATCCAATGACACAAACACACCTATTGGATGCACAAGAATGGTTAGAAACCCTAATTGGACAAGAATAAGCCTAGGAAGGACGAAAATGACCTAATTGTTAATCCAATGACACAAATGAACTTATTGGATGCACAAGATTGGTTAAAAACCCTAATTGGACAAGAATAAGCCTAGGGAGGACGAAAATGACCTAAATGTTCATCCAATGACACAAACATACCTATTGGATGCACAAGATTGGTTAGAAACACTAATTGGAAACGAATAAGCCTAGGAAGGACGAAAATGACCTAAATGTTAATCCAATGACACAAATGAACTTATTGGATGCACAAGATTGGTTAAAAACCCTAATTGGACAAGAATAAGCCTAGGGAGGACGAAAATGACCTAAATGTTCATCCAATGACACAAATGAACTTATTGGATGCACAAGATTTGTTAGAAACCCAAATTGGACAAGAATAAGCCTTGGGAGGACGAAAATGACCTAAATGTTCATCCAATGACACAAATGAACTTATTGGATGCATAAGATTGGTTAAGAACCCTAATTGGACAAGAATAAGCCTAGGGAGGACGAAAATGACCTAAATGTTAATCCAATGACACAAATGAACTTATTGGATGCACAAGATTGGTTAAAAACCCTAATTGGACAAGAATAAGCCTAGGGAGGACGAAAATGACCTAAATGTTCATCCATTGACACAAACAAACCTATTGGATGCACAAGATTGGTTAAAAACCCTAATTGGACAAGAATAAGCATAAGGAGGACGAAAATGACCTAAATGTTCATCCAATGACACAAACACACCTATTGGATGCACAAGGTTGGTTAAAAACCCTAATTGGACAAGAATAAGCCTAGGAAGGACAAAAATGACCTAAATGTTCATCCAATGACACAAACACACCTATTGGATGCACAAGGTTGGTTAAAAACCCTAATTGGACAAGAATAAGCCTAGGAAGGACGAAAATGACCTAAATGTTCATCCAATGACACAAACACACCTATTGGATGCACAAGATTGGTTAAAAACCCTAATTGGACAAGAATAAGCCTAGGAAGGACGAAAATGACCTAAATGTTCATCCAATGACACAAACACACCTATTGGATGCACAAGATTGTTTAGAAACCCTAATTCGACAAGAATAAGCCTAGGAAGGACGAAAATGACCTAAATGTTCATCCAATGACACAAACACACCTATTGGATGCACAAGGTTGGTTAAAAACCCTAATTGGACAAGAATAAGCCTAGGAAGGACGAAAATGACCTAAATGTTCATCCAATGACACAAACACACCTATTGGATGCACAAGATTGGTTAGAAACCCTAATTGGACAAGAATAAGCCTAGGGAGGACGAAAATGACCTAAATGTTCATCCAATGACACAAACACACCTATTGGATGCACAAGATTGTTTCGAAACCCTAATTCGACAAGAATAAGCCTAGGAAGGACGAAAATGACCTAAATGTTCATCCAATGACACAAACACACCTATTGGATGCACAAGGTTGGTTAAAAACCCTAATTGGACAAGAATAAGCCTAGGAAGGACGAAAATGACCTAAATGTTCATCCAATGACACAAACACACCTATTGGATGCACAAGGTTGGTTAAAAACCCTAATTGGACAAGAATAAGCCTAGGGAGGACGAAAATGACCTTAATGTTAATCCAATGACACAAATGAACTTATTGGATGCACAAGATTGGTTAAAAACCATAATTGGACAAGAATAAGCCTAGGGAGGACGAAAATGACCTTAATGTTAATCCAATGACACAAATGAACTTATTGGATGCACAAGATTGGTTAAAAACCCTAATTGGACAAGAATAAGCCTAGGGAGGACGAAAATGACCTAAATGTTCATCCAATGACACAAACACACCTATTGGATGCACAAGATTGGTTAAAAACCCTAATTGGACAAGAATAAGTCTAGGGAGGACGAAAATGACCTAAATGTTCATCCAATGACACAAATGAACCTATTGGATGCATAAGATTGGTTAAAAACCCTAATTGGACAAGAATAAGCTTAGGGTGGACGAAAATGACCTAATTGTTCATCCAATGACACAAATGAACTTATTGGATGCACATGATTGGTTAAAAACCCTAATTGGACAAGAATAAGCCTAGGGAGGACGAAAATGACCTAAATGTTCATCCAATGACACAAACACACCTATTGGATGCACAAGATTGGTTAAAAACCCTAATTGGACAAGAATATGCCTAGGGAGGACGAAAATGACCTAAATGTTCATCCAATGACACAAATGAACATATTGGATGCACAAGATTGGTTAAAAACCCTAATTGGACAAGAATAAGCCTAGGGAGGACGAAAATGACCTAAATGTTCATCAAATGACTAAACACACCTATTGGATGCACATGATTGGTTAGAAACCCTAATTGGACAAGAATAAGCCTAGGGAGGACGAAAATGACCTAAATGTTCACCCAATGACACAAATGAACTTATTGGATGCACAAGATTGGTTAAAAACCCTAATTGGACAAGAATAAGCCTAGGGAGGACGAAAATGACCTAAATGTTCATCCAATGACACAAACACACCTATTGGATGCACAAGATTGGTTAGAAACCCTAATTGGACAAGAATAAGCCTAGGAAGGACGAAAATGACCTAAATGTTCATCCAATGACACAAACACACCTATTGAATGCACAAGAATGTTTAGAAACCCTAATTCGACAAGAATAAGCTTAGGGAGGACGAAAATGACCTAAATGTTCATCCAATGACACAAACACACCTATTGGATGCACAAGATTGTTTAGAAACCCTAATTGGACAAGAATAAGCATAGGGAGGACGAAAATGACCTAAATGTTCATCCAATGACACAAACACACCTATTGAATGCACAAGATTGTTTAGAAACCCTAATTGGACAAGAATATGCTTAGGGAGGACGAAAATGACCTAAATGTTCATCCAATGACACAAACACACCTATTGGATGCACAAGATTGTTTAGAAACCCTAATTGGACAAGAATAAGCCTAGGGAGGACGAAAATGACCTAAATGTTCATCCAATGAAACAATTGAACTTATTGTATGCACAAGATTGGTTAAAAACCCTAATTGGACAACAATAAGCCTAGGGAGGACGAAAATGACCTAAATGTTCATCCAATGACACAAACACACCTATTGGATGCACAAGATTGGTTAGAAACCCTAATTGGACAAGAATAAGCATAGGGATGACGAAAATGACCTAAATGTTAATCTAATGACACAAATGAACATATTGGATGCACAAGATTGGTTAAAAACCCTAATTGGACAAGAATAAGCCTAGGGAGGACGAAAATGACCTAAATGTTCATCCAATGATACAAACACACCTATTGGATGCACAAGATTGGTTAAAAACCCTAATTGGACAAGAATAAGCCTAGGGAGGACGAAAATGACCTAAATGTTCATCCAATGACACAAACACACCTATTGGATGCACACGATTGGTTAGAAACCCTAATTTGACAAGAATAAGCCTAGGGAGGACGAAAATGACCTAACTATTCATCCAATGACACAAATGAACTTATTGGATGCACAAGATTGCTTAAAACCCTAATTGGACAAGAATAAGACTAGGGAGGACGAAAATAACCTAAATGTTCATCCAAAGACACAAACACACCTATTGGATGCACAAGATTGGTTAGAAACCCTAATTTGACTAGAATAAGCCTAGGGAGGACGAAAATGACCTAACTATTCATCCAATGACACAAATGAACTTATTGGATGCACAAGATTGCTTAAAACCCTAATTGGACAAGAATAAGACTAGGGAGGACGAAAATGACCTAAATGTTCATCCAATGACACAAACACACCTATTGGATGCACAAGATTGGTTAGAAACCCTAATTGGACAAGAATAAGCCTAGGGAGGACGAAAATGACCTAAATGTTAATCCAATGACACAAATGAACTTATTGGATGCGCAAGATTGGTTAAAAACCCTAATTGGACAAGAATAAGCATAAGGAGGACGAAAATGACCTAAATGTTCATCCAATGACACAAACACACCTATTGGATGCACAAGGTTGGTTAAAAACCCTAATTGGACAAGAATAAGCCTAGGAAGGACGAAAATGACCTAAATGTTCATCCAATGACACAAACACACCTATTGGATGCACAAGGTTGGTTAAAAACCCTAATTGGACAAGAATAAGCCTAGGAAGGACGAAAATGACCTAAATGTTCATCCAATGACACAAACACACCTATTGGATGCACAAGAATGGTTAGAAACCCTAATTGGACAAGAATAAGCCTAGGGAGGACGAAAATGACCTAAATGTTAATCCAATGACACAAATGAACTTATTGGATGCGCAAGATTGGTTAAAAACCCTAATTGGACAAGAATAAGCATAAGGAGGACGAAAATGACCTAAATGTTCATCCAATGACACAAACACACCTATTGGATGCACAAGATTGGTTAAAAACCCTAATTGGACAAGAATAAGCCTAGGAAGGACGAAAATGACCTAAATGTTCATCCAATGACACAAACACACCTATTGGATGCACAAGGTTGGTTAAAAACCCTAATTGGACAAGAATAAGCCTAGGGAGGACGAAAATGACCTAAATGTTCATCCAATGACACAAACACACCTATTGGATGCACACGATTGGTTAGAAACCCTAATTTGACTAGAATAAGCCAAGGGAGGACGAAAATGACCTAACTATTCATCCAATGACACAAATGAACTTATTGGATGCACAAGATTGCTTAAAACCCTAATTGGACAAGAATAAGACTAGGGAGGACGAAAATAACCTAAATGTTCATCCAATGACACAAACACACCTATTGGATGCACAAGAATGGTTAGAAACCCTAATTGGACATGAATAAGCCTAGGAAGGACGAAAATGACCTAATTGTTAATCCAATGACACAAATGAACTTATTGGATGCACAAGATTGGTTAAAAACCCTAATTGGACAAGAATAAGCCTAGGGAGGACGAAAATAACCTAAATGTTCATCAAATGACTAAACACACCTATTGGATGCATAAGATTGGTTAGAAACCCTAATTGGACAAGAATAAGCCTAGGGAGGACGAAAATGACCTAAATGTTCACCCAATGACACAAATGAACTTATTGGATGCACAAGATTGGTTAAAAACCCTAATTGGACAAGAATAAGCCTAGGGAGGACGAAAATGACCTAAATGTTCATCCAATGAAACAAACACACCTATTGGATGCACAAGATTGGTTAAAAACCTTAATTGGACAAGAATAAGCCTAGGGAGGACGAAAATGACCTAAATGTTAATCCAATGACACAAATGAACTTATTGGTTGCACAAGATTGGTAAAAAACCCTAATTGGACAAGAATAAGCCTAGGAAGGACGAAAATGACCTAAATGTTCATCCAATGACACAAACACACCTATTGGATGCACAAGAATGGTTAGAAACCCTAATTGGACAAGAATAAGCCTAGGGAGGACGAAAATGAAATAAATGTTAATCCAATGACACAAATGAACTTATTGGATGCGCAAGATTGGTTAAAAACCCTAATTGGACAAGAATAAGCCTAGGGAGGACGAAAATAACCTAAATGTTCATCAAATGACTAAACACACCTATTGGATGCACAAGATTTGTTAGAAACCCTAATTGGACAAGAATAAGCCTAGGGAGGACGAAAATGATCTAAATGTTAAAACAAATAACACAAATGAACTTATTGGATGCACAAGATTGGTTAAAAACCCTAATTGGACAAGAATAAGCCTAGGGAGGACAAAAATAACCTAAATGTTCATCAAATGACTAAACACACCTATTGGATGCACAAGATGGGTTAGAAACCCTAATTGGACAAGAATAAGCCTAGGGAGGACGAAAATGACCTAAATGTTCACCCAATGACACAAATGAACTTATTGGATGCACAAGATTGGTTAAAAACCCTAATTGGACAAGAATAAGCCTAGCTAGGACGAAAATGACCTAAATGTTCATCCATTGACACAAACAAACCTATTGGATGCACAAGATTGGTTAAAAACCCTAATTGGACAAGAATAAGCATAAGGAGGACGAAAATGACCTAAATGTTCATCCAATGACACAAACACACCTATTGGATGCACAAAATTGTTTAGAAACCCTAATTCGACAAGAATAAGCCTAGGGAGGACGAAAATGACCTAAATGTTCATCCAATGACACAAATGAACATATTGGATGCACAAGATTGGTTAAAAACCCTAATTGGACAAGAATAAGCCTAGGGAGGACGAAAATGACCTAAATGTTCATCCAATGACACAATTGAACTTATTGGATGCACAAGATTTGTTAAAAATCCTAATGGGACAAGAATAAGCCTAGGGAGGACGAAAATGAACTAAATGTTCATCTAATAACACAAACACACCTATTGGATGCACAAGATTGGTTAAAAACCCTAATTGGACAAGAATAAGCATTGGGAAGACGAAAATGACCTAAATGTTCATCCAATGACACAAACACACCTATTGGATACACAAGATAGGTTAGAAAATGACCTAAATGTTCATCCAATGACGCAAATGAACTTATTGGATGCACAAGATTGGTTAAAAACCCTAATTGGACAAGAATAAGCCTAGGGAGGACGAAAATGACCTAAATGTTCATCCAATGACACAAATGAACTTATTGGATGCACAAGATTGGGTTAAAACCCTAATTGGACAAGAATAAGCCTAGGGAGGACGAAAATGACCTAAATGTTCATCCAATGACACAAATGAACTTATTGGATGCACAAGATTGGTTAAAAACCCTAATTGGACAAGAATAAGCCTAGGGAGGACGAAAATGACCTAAATATTAATTCAATGACACAAACAAACTTATCGGATGCACAAGATTGGTTAAAAACCCTAATTGGACAAGAATAAGCCTAGGGAGGATGAAAATGACCTAATTGATCATCCAATGACACAAACACACCTATTGGATGCACAAGATTGGTTAAAAACCCTAATTGGACAAGAATATGCCTAGGGACGATGAAAATGACCTAAATATTAATTCAATCACACAAACAAAGTTATTGGATGCACAAGATTGGTTAAAAACCCTAATTGGACAAGAATAAGCCTAGGGAGGACGAAAATGACCTAATTGATCATCCAATGACACAAACACACCTATTGGATGCACAAGATTGGTTAAAAACCCTAATTGGACAAGAATATGCCTAGGGAGGACGAAAATGACCCAAATATTAATTCAATGACACAAACAAAGTTATTGGATGCACAAGATTGGTTAAAAACCCTAATTGGACAAGAATAAGCCTAGGGAGGACGAAAATGACCTAATTGATCATCCAATGACACAAACACACCTATTGGATGCACAAGATTGGTTAAAAACCCTAATTGGACAAGAACAAGCCTAGGGAGGACGAAAATGACCTAAATGTTAATCCAATGACACAAACACACCTATTGGATGCACAACATTGGTTAAAAACCCTAATTGGACTAGAATAAGCTTAGGGAGGACGAAAATGACCTAATTGATCATCCAATGTCACAAACACACCTATTGGAAGCACAAGATTGGTTAAAAACCCTAATTGGACAAGAATATGACTAGGAAGGACGAAAATGACCTAAATGTTAATCCAATGACAGAAATGAACTTATTGGATGCACAAGATTGGTTAAAAACCCTAATTGGACAAGAATAAGCCTAGGGAGGACGAAAATGACCTAATTGATCATCCAATGACACAAACACACCTATTGGATGCACAAGATTGGTTAAAAACCCTAATTGGACAAGAATATGCCTAGGGAGGAGGAAAATGACCTAAAAATTAATTCAATGACACAAACAAAGTTATTGGATGCACAAGATTGGTTAAAAACCCTAATTGGACAAGAATAAGCCTAGGGAGGACGAAAATGACCTAATTGATCATCCAATGACACAAACACACCTATTGGATGCACAAGATTGGTTAAAAACCCTAGTTGGACAAGAATATGCCGAGGGAGGACTAAAATGACCTAAATATTAATTCAATGACACAAACAAAGTTATTGGATGCACAAGATTGGTTAAAAACCCTAATTGGACAAGAATAAGCCTAGGGAGGACGAAAATGACCTAATTGATCATCCAATGACACAAACACACCTATTGGATGCACAAGATTGGTTAAAATTCGTAATTGGACAACAATATGCCTAGGGAGGACGAAAATGACCTAAATATTAATTCAATGACACAAACAAAGTTATTGGATGCACAAGATTGGTTAAAAACCCTAATTGGACAAGAATAAGCCTAGGGAGGACGAAAATGACCTAATTGATCATCCAATGACACAAACACACCTATTGGATGCACAAGATTGGTTAAAAACCCTAATTGGACAAGAATAAGCCTAGGGAGGACGAAAATGACCTAATTGATCATCCAATGACACAAACACACCTATTTGATACACAAGATTGGTTAAAAACCCTAATTGGACAAGAATATGCCTAGGGAGGACGAAAATGACCTAAATGTTAATCCAATGACACAAATGAACTTATTGGATGCACAAGATTGGTTAAAAACCCTAATTGGACAAGAATAAGCCTAGGAAGGACGAAAATGACCTAAATGTTCATCCAATGACACAAACACACCTATTGGATGCACACGATTGGTTAGAAACCCTAATTTGACAAGAATAAGCCTAGGGAGGACGAAAATGACCTAACTATTCATCCAATGACACAAATGAACTTATTGGATGCACAAGATTGCTTAAAACCCTAATTGGACAAGAATAAGACTAGGGAGGACGAAAATAACCTAAATGTTCATCCAATGACACAAACACCCCTATTGGATGCACAAGATTGGTCATAAACCCAAATTGGACAAGAATAAGCCTAGGGAGGACGAAAATGACCTAAATGTTCATCCAATGACACAAACACACCTATTGGATGCACACGATTGGTTAGAAACCCTAATTTGACAAGAATAAGCCTAGGGAGGACGAAAATGACCTAACTATTCATCCAATGACACAAATGAACTTATTGGATGCACAAGATTGGTTAAAAACCCTAATTGGAAAAGAATAAGCCTAGGGAGGACGAAAATGACCTAAATGTTCATCCAATGAAACAAACACACCTATTGGATGCACAAGATTGGTTAGAAACCCTAATTGGACAAGAATAAGCCTAGGGAGGATGAAAATGACCTAAATGTTAATCCAATGACACAAATGAACTTATTGGATGCACAAGATTGATTAAAAACCCTAATTGGACAAGAATAAGCCTAGGGAGGACGAAAATAACCTAAATGTTCATCAAATGACTAAACACACCTATTGGATGCACAAGATTGGTTAAAAACCCTAATTGGACAAGAATAAGCCTAAAGAGGACGAAAATGACCTAAATGTTCATCCAATGACACAAACACACCTATTGGATGCACACGATTGGTTAGAAACCCTAATTTGACAAGAATAAGCCTAGGGAGGACGAAAATGACCTAACTATTCATCCAATGACACAAATGAACTTATTGGATGCACAAGATTGGTTAAAAACCCTAATTGGACAAGAATAAGCCTAGGGAGTACGAAAATAACCTAAATGTTCATCAAATGACTAAACACACCTATTTGATGCACAAGATTGGTTAAAAACCCTAATTGGACAAGAATAAGCCTAAAAGAGGACGAAAATGACCTAAATGTTAATCCAATGACACAAATGAACTTATTAGATGCACAAGATTGGTTAAAAACCCTAATTAGACAAGAATAAGCCTAGGGAAAACGAAAATGACCTAAATGTTCATCAAATGACTAAACACACCTATTGGATGCACAAGATTGGTTAGAAACCCTAATTGGACAAGAATAAGCCTAGGGAGGACGAAAATGACCTAAATGTTCACCCAATGACACAAATGAACTTATTGGATGCACAAGATTGGTTAAAAACCCTAATTGGACAAGAATAAGCCTAGGGAGGACGAAAATGACCTAAATGTTAATCCAATGACACAAATGAACTTATTGGATGCACAAGATTGCTTAAAAACCCTAATTGGACAAGAATAAGCCTAGGGAGGATGAAAATAACCTAAATGTTCATCCAATGACACAAACACACCTATTGGATGCACAAGATTGGTTAAAAACCCTAATTGGACAAGAATAAGCCTAGGGAGGACGAAAATGACCTAATTGTTAATCCAATGACACAAATGAACTTATTGGATGCCCAAGATTGGTTAAAAACCCTAATTGGACAAGAATAAGCCTAGGGAGGACGAAAATGACCTAAATGTTCATCCAATGACACAAACAAACCTATTGGATGCACAAGATTGTTTAGAAACCCTAATTGGACAAGAATAAGCCTAGGGAGGACGAAAATGACCTAAATGTTCATCCAATGACACAAATGAACATATTGGATGCACAAGATTGGTTAAAAACCCTAATTGGACAAGAATAAGCCTAGGGAGGACGAAAATGACCTAAATGTTCATCCAATGACACAATTGAACTTATTGGATGCACAAGATTGGTTAAAAACCGTAATTGGACAAGAATAAGCCTAGGGAGGACGAAAATGACCTAAATGTTCATCCAATGACACAATTTAACTTATTGGATGCACAAGATTGGTTAAACACCCTAATTGGACAAAAATAAGCCTAGGGAGGACGAAAATGACCTAAATGTTCATCCAATGACACAAACACACCTATTGGACGCACAAGATTGGTTAGAAACCCTAATTGGACAAGAATAAGCCAAGGGAGGACGAAAATGACCTAAATGTTAATCCAACGACACAAATGAACATATTGGATGCACAAGATTGGTTAAAAACCCTAATTGGACAAGAATAAGCCTAGGAAGGACGAAAATGACCTAAATGTTCATCCAATGACACAAACACACCAATTGGATGCACAAGATTGGTTAAAAACCCTAATTGGACAAGAATAAGCCTAGGGAGGACGAAAATGACCTAAATGTTCATCCAATGACACAAACACACCTATTGGATGCACACGATTGGTTAGAAACCCTAATTTGACAAGAATAAGCCTAGGGAGGACGAAAATGACCTAACTATTCATCCAATGACACAAATGAACTTATTAGATGCACAAGATTGCTTAAAACCCTAATTGGACAAGAATAAGACTAGGGAGGACGAAAATAACCTAAATGTTCATCCAATGACACAAACACACCTATTGGATGCACCAGATTGGTTAGAAACCCTAATTGGACAAGAATATGCCTAGGGAGGATGAAAATGACCTAAATATTCATCCAATGACACAAATGAACTTATTGGATGTACAAGATTGCTTAAAACCCTAATTGGACAAGAATAAGACTAGGGAGGACGAAAATGACCTAAATGTTCATCCAATGACACAAACACACCTATTGGATGCACAAGAATGGTTAGAAACACTAATTGGACAAGAATAAGCCTAGGGAGGACGAAAATGACCTAAATGTTAATCCAATGACACAAATGAACTTATTGGATGCACAAGACTGGTTAAAAACCCTAATTGGACAAGAATAAGCCTAGGGAGGACGAAAATAACCTAAATGTTCATCAAATGACTAAACACACCTATTGGATGCACAAGATTGGTTAGAAACCCTAATTGGACAAGAATAAGCCTAGGGAGGACAAAATGACCTAAATGTTCACCCAATGACAGAAATGAAGTTATTGGATGCACAAGATTTGTTAAAAACCCTAATTGGACAAGAATAAGCCTAGGGAGGACGAAAATGACCTAAATGTTCATCCAATGACACAAACACACCCATTGGATTCCAAAGATTGGTTAAAAACCCTAATTGGACAAGAATAAGACTAGGGAGGACGAAAATGACCTAAATGTTCATCCAATGACACAAACACACCTATCGGATGCACAAGATTGGTTAGAAACTCTAATTGGACAAGAATAAGCCTAGGGAGGACGAAAAAGACCTAAATGTTCATCCATTGACACAATTGAACTTATTGGATGCACAAGATTGGTTAAAAACCCTAATGGGACAAGAATAAGCCTAGGGAGGACGAAAATGACCTAAATGTTCATCCAATGTCACAAACACACCTATTGGATGCACAAGATTGGTTAGAAACCCTAATTGGACAAGAATAGGCCTAGGGAGGACGAAAATGACCTAAATGTTAATCCAATGACACAAATGAACTTATTGGATGCACAAGATTGGTTAAAAACCATAATTGGACAAGAATAAGCCTAGGGAGGACGAAAATGACCTAAATGTTCATCCAATGACACAATTGAACTTATTGGATGCACAAGATTGGTTAAAAACCCTAATGGGACAAGAATAAGCCTAGGGAGGACGAAAATGACCTAAATGTTCATCCAATGTCACAAACACACCTATTGGATGCACAAGATTGGTTAAAAACCCTAATTGGACAAGAATAAGCCTAGGGAGGACGAAAATGAACTAAATGTTCATCCAATGACACAAACACACCTATTGGATGCACAAGATTGGTTAAAAACCCTTATTGGACAAGAATAAGCATTGGGAAGACGAAAATGACCTAAATGTTCATCCAATGACACAAACACACCTATTGGATGCATAAGATTGGTTAAAAACCCTAATTGGATAAGAATAAGCCTAGGGTGGACGAAAATGACCTAAGTGTTCATCCAATGACACAAATGAACTTATTGGATGCATAAGATTGGTTAAAAACCCTAATTGGACAAGAATAAGCCTAGGGTGGACGAAAATGACCTAAGTGTTCATCCAATGACACAAATGAACTTATTGGATGCACATGATTGGTTAAAAACCCTAATTGGACAAGAATAAGCCTAGGGAGGACGAAAATGACCTAAATATTCATCCAATGACACAAATGAACTTATTGGATGCACAAGATTGCTTAAAACCCTAATTGGACAAGAATAAGACTTGGGAGGACGAAAATGACCTAAATGTTCATCCAATGACACAAATCAACTTATTGGATGCACAAGATTGGTTAAAAACCCTAATTGGACAAGAATAAGCCTAGGGAGGACGAAAATGACCTAAATGTTCATCCAATGACACAAACACACCTATTGGAAGCACAAGATTGGTTAGAAACACTAATTGGACAAGAATAAGCCTTAGGAGGACGAAAATGACCTAAATGTTCATCCAATGACACAAATGAACTTATTGGATGCACAAGATTGGTTAAAAACCCTAATTGGACAAGAATAAGCCTAGGGAGGACGAAAATGACCTAAATGTTCATCCAATGACACAAACACACCTATTGGATGCACAAGATTGGTTAGAAACCCTAATTGGACAAGAATATGCCTAGGGAGGGTGAGAATGACCTAAATGTTCATCCAATGACACAAATGAACTTATTGGATGCACACGATTGGTTAGAAACCCTAATTTGACAAGAATAAGCCTGGGGAGGACGAAAATGACCTAACTATTCATCCAATGACACAAATGAACTTACTGGATGCACAAGATTGGTTAAAAACACTAATTGCAAAAGAATAAGCCTAGGGAGGACGAAAATGACCTAAATGTTCATCCAATGACACAAACACACCTATTGGATGCACAAGATTGGTTAGAAACCCTAATTGGACAAGAATAAGCCTAGGGAGGACGAAAATGACCTAAATGTTAATCCACTGACACAAGTGAACTTATTGGATGCACAAGATTGGTTAAAAACCCTAATTGGACAAGAATAAGCCTAGGGAGGACGAAAATGACCTAAATGTTCATCCAATGACACAAATGAACATATTGGATGCACAAGATTGGTTAAAAACCCTAATTGGACAAGAATAAGCCTAGGGAAGACGAAAATGACCTAAATGTTCATCAATTGACACAATTGAACTTATTGGATGCACAAGATTGGTTAAAAACCCTAATGGGACAAGAATAAGCCTAGGGAGGACGAAAATGACCTAAATGTTAATCGAATGACATAAATGAACTTATTGGATGCACAAGATTGGTTAAAAACCCTAATTGGACAAGAATAAGCCTAGGGAGGACGAAAATGACCTAAATGTTCATCCAATGACACAAACACACCTATTGGATGCACAAGATTGTTTAGAAACCCTAATTGGACAAGAATAAGCCTAGGGAGGACGAAAATGACCTAAATGTTCATCCAATGAAACAATTGAACTTATTGTATGCACAAGATTGGTTAAAAACCCTAATTGGACAACAATAAGCCTAGGGAGGACGAAAATGACCTAAATGTTCATCCAATGACACAAACACACCTATTGGATGCACAAGATTGGTTAGAAACCCTAATTGGACAAGAATAAGCATAGGGATGACGAAAATGACCTAAATGTTAATCTAATGACACAAATGAACATATTGGATGCACAAGATTGGTTAAAAACCCTAATTGGACAAGAATAAGCCTAGGGAGGACAAAAATGACCTAAATGTTCATCCAATGATACAAACACACCTATTGGATGCACAAGATTGGTTAAAAACCCTAATTGGACAAGAATAAGCCTAGGGAGGACGAAAATGACCTAAATGTTCATCCAATGACACAAACACACCTATTGGATGCACACGATTGGTTAGAAACCCTAATTTGACAAGAATAAGCCTAGGGAGGACGAAAATGACCTAACTATTCATCCAATGACACAAATGAACTTATTGGATGCACAAGATTGCTTAAAACCCTAATTGGACAAGAATAAGACTAGGGAGGACGAAAATAACCTAAATGTTCATCCAATGACACAAACACACCTATTGGATGCACAAGATTGGTTAGAAACTCAAATTGGACAAGAATAAGCCTAGGGAGGACGAAAAAGACCAAAATGTTCATCCAATGAAACAAACACACCTATTGGATGCACTCGATTGGTTAGAAACCCTAATTTGACAAGAATAAGCCTAGGGAGGACGAAAATGACCTAACTATTCATCCAATGACACAAGTGAACTTATTGGATGCACAAGATTGGTTAAAAACCCTAATTGGACAAGAATAAGCCTAGGGAGGACGAAAATGACCTAAATGTTCATCCAATGACACAAACACACCTATTGGATGCACAAGATTGTTTAGAAACCCTAATTGGACAAGAATAAGCCTAGCAAGGACGAAAATGACCTAAATGTTAATCCAATGACACAAATGAACTTATTGGATGCACAAGATTGGTTAAAAACCCTAATTGGACAAGAATAAGCCTAGGGAGGACGAAAATAACCTAAATGTTCATCAAATGACTAAACACACCTATTGGATGCACAAGATTGGTTAGAAACCCTAATTGGACAAGAATAAGCCTAGGGAGGACCAAAATGACCTACATGTTCACCCAATAACACAAATGAACTTATTGGATGCACAAGATTGGTTAAAAACCCTAATCGGACAAGAATAAGCCTAGGGAGGACGAAAATGACCTAAATGTTCATCCAATGACACAAACACACCTATTGGATGCACAAGATTGGTTAGAAACCCTAATTGGACAAGAATATGCCTAGGGAGGACGAAAATGACCTAAATGTTCACCGAAAGACACAAATGAACTTATTGGATGCCCAAGATTGGTTAAAAACCCTAATTGGACAAGAATAAGCCTAGGGAAGACGAAAATGACCTAAATGTTCATCCAATGACACAATTGAACTTATTGGATGCACAAGATTGGTTAAAAACCCTAATGGGACAAGAATAAGCCTAGGGAGGACGAAAATGACCTAAATGTTCATCCAATGTCACAAACACACCTATTGGATGCACAAGATTGGTTAAAAACCCTAATTGGACAAGAATAAGCCTAGGGAGGACGAAAATGACCTAAATGTTAATCCAATGACACAAATGAACTTATTGGTTGCACAAGATTGGTTAAAAACCCTAATTGGACAAGAATAAGCCTAGGAAGGACGAAAATGACCTAAATGTTCATCCAATGACACAAACACACCTATTGGATGCACAAGATTGGTTAAAAACCCTAATTGGAGAAGAATAAGCCTAGGAAGGACGAAAATGACCTAAACGTTCATCCAATGACACAAACACACCTATTGGATGCACAAGATTGGTTAAAAACCCTAGTTTGACAAGAATAAGCCTAGGGAGGACGAAAATGACCTAAATGTGCATCCAATGACACAAACACACCTATTGGATGCACACGATTGGTTAGAAACCCTAATTTGACAAGAATAAGCCTAGGGAGGACGAAATTGACCTAACTATTCATCCAATGACACAAATGAACTTATTGGATGCACAAGATTGCTTAAAACCCTAATTGGATAGGAATAAGACTAGGGAGGACGAAAATAACCTAAATGTTCATCCAATGACACAAACACACCTATTGGATGCACAAGAATAGTTAGAAACCCTAATTGGACAAGAATAAGCCTAGGAAGGACGAAAATGACCTAAATGTTAATCCAATGACACAAATGAACTTATTGGATGCACAAGATTGGTTAAAAAACCTAATTGGACAAGAATAAGCCTAGGGAGGACGAAAATAACCTAAATGTTCGTCAAATGACTAAACACACCTATTGGATGCACAAGATTGGTTAGAAACCCTAATTGGACAAGAATAAGCCTAGGGAGGACGAAAATGACCTAAATGTTCATCCAATGACACAAATGAACTTATTGGATGCACAAGATTGGTTAAAAACCCTAATTGGACAAGAATAAGCCTAGGGAGGACGAAAATGACCTAAATGTTCATCCAATGACACAAACACACCTATTGAATGCACAAGATTGGTTAAAAACCCTAATTGGACAAGAATAATCATAGGGAGGACGAAAATGACTTAAATGTTCATCCAATGACACAAATGAACTTATTGGATGCACAAGATTGGTTAAAAACCCTAATTGGACAAGAATAAGCCTAGGGAGGACGAAAATGACCTAAATGTTCATCAAATGACTAAACACACCTATTGGATGCACAAGATTGGTTACAAACCCTAATTGGACAAGAATAAGCCTAGGGAGGACGAAAATGACCTAAATGTTAATCCAATGACACAAATGAACTTGTTGGAAGCACAAGATTGGTTAAAAACCCTAATTGGAAAAGAATAAGCCTAGGGAGGACGAAAATGACCTAAATGTTCATCCAATGACACAAACACACCTATTGGATGCACAAGATTGGTTAGAAACCCTAATTGGACAAGAATAAGCCTAGGGAGGACGAAAATGACCTAAATGTTCATCCAATGACACAAACACACCTATTGAATGCACAAGATTGTTTAGAAATCCTAATTGGACAAGAATAAGCTTAGGGAGGACGAAAATGACCTAACTGTTCATCCAGTGACACAAACACACCTATTGGATGCACAAGATTGTTTAGAAACCCTAATTGGACAACAATAAGCCTAGGGAGGAAGAAAATGACCTAAATGTTCATCAAATGACACAAATGAACTTATTGGATGCACAAGATTGGTTAGAAACCCTAATTGGACAAGAATAAGCCTAGGGAGCAAGAAAATGACCTAAATGTTCATCAAATGACTAAACACACCTATTGGATGCACAAGATTGGTTAGAAACCCTAATTGGACAAGAATAAGCCTAGGGAGGACGAAAATGACCTAAATGTTCACCCAATGACATAAATGAACTTATTGGATGCACAAGATTGGTTAAAAACCCTAATTGGACAAGAATAAGCCTAGGGAGGACGAAAATGACCTAAATGTTCATCCAATGACACAAACACTCCTATTGGATGCACAAGATTGGTTAGAAACCCTAATTGGACAAGAATAAGCCTAGGAAGGACGAAAATGACCTAAATGTTAATCCAATGACACAAATGAACTTATTGGATGCACAAGATTGGTTAAAAACCCTAATTGGACAAGAATAAGCCTAGGGAGGACGAAAATGACCTAAATGTTCATCCAATGACACAAACACACCTATTGGATGCACAAGATTGGTTAGAAACCCTAATTGGACAAGAATAAGCCTTGGGAGGACGAAAATGACCTAAATGTTCATCCAACGACACAAATGAACTTATTGGATGCATAAGATTGGTTAAAAACCCTAATTGGACAAGAATAAGCTTAGGGTGGACGAAAATGACCTAATTGTTCATCCAATGACACAAATGAACTTATTGGACGCACATGATTGGTTAAAAACCCTAATTGGACAAGAATAAGCCTAGGGAGGATGAAAATGACCTAAATATTCATCCAATGACACAAATGAACTTATTGGATGCACAAGATTGCTTAAAACCCTAATTGGACAAGAATAAGACTAGGGAGGACGAAAATGACCTAAATGTTCATCCAATGACACAAACACACCTATTGGATGCACAAGATTGGTTAGAAACCCTAATTGGACAAGAACAAGCCTTGGGAGGACGAAAATGACCTAAATGTTCATCCAATGACACAAATGAACTTATTGGATGCACAAGATTGGTTAAAAACCCTAATTGGACAAGAATAAGCCTAGGGAGGACGAAAATGACCTAAATGTTCATCCAATGACACAAACACACCTATTGGATGCACAAGATTGGTTAAAAACCCTAATTGGACAAGAATAAGCCTAGGGAGGACGAAAATGACCTAAATGTTCATCAAATGACTAAACACACCTATTGGATGCACAAGATTGGTTAGAAGCCCTAATTGAACAAGAATAAGCCTAGGGAGGACGAAAATGACCTAAATGTTCACCCAATGACACAAATGAACTTATTGGATGCACAAGATTGGTTAAAAACCCTAATTGGACAAGAATAAGCCTAGGGAGGACGAAAATGACCTAAATGTTCATCCAATGACTCAAACACACCTATTGGATGCACAAGATTGGTTAAAAACCCTAATTGGACAAGAATAAGCCTAGGGAGGACGAAAATGACCTAAATGTTCATCCAATGACACAAATGAACTTATTGGATGCACAAGATTGGTTAAAAACCCTAATTGGACAAGAATAAGCCTAGGGAGGACGAAAATGACCTAAATGTTCATCCAATGACACAAATGAACTTATTGGATGCACAAGATTGGTTAAAAACCCTAATTGGACAAGAATAAGCCTTGGGTGGACAAAAATGACCTAAATGTTCATACAATGACACAAATGAACTTATTGGATGCACAAGATTGGTTAAAAACCCTAATTGGACAAGAATAAGCCTAGGGAGGACGAAAATGACCTAAATGTTCATCCAATGACACAAATGAACTTATTGGATGCACAAGATTGGTTAAAAACCCTAAATGGACAAGAATAAGGCTAGGAAGGACGAAAATGACCTAAATGTTCATCCAATGACACAAATGAACTTATTGGATGCACAAGATTGGTTAAAAACCCTAATTAGACAAGAATAAGCCTAGGGAGGACGAAAATGACCTAAATGTTCATCCAATGACACAAATGAACTTATTGGACGCACAAGATTGGTTAAAAACCCTAACTGGACAAGAATAAGCCTAGGGAGGACGAAAATGACCTAAATGTTCGTCCAATGACACAAACACACCTATTGGATGCACAAGATTGGTTAAAAACCCTAATTGGACAAGAATAAGCCTAGGGAGGACGAAAATGACCTAAATGTTCATCCAATGACACAAATGAACTTATTGGATGCACAAGATTGGTTAAAAACCCTAATTGGACAAGAATAAGCCTAGGGAGGACGAAAATGACCTAAATGTTCATCCAATGACACAAATGAACTTATTGGATGCACAAGATTGGTTAAAAACCCTAATTGGACAAGAATAAGCCTAGGGAGGACGAAAATGACTTAAATGTTCGTCCAATGACACAAACACACCTATTGGATGCACAAGATTGCATAAAAACCCTAATTGGACAAGAATAAGACTAGGGAGGACGAAAATGACCTAAATGTTCATCAAATGACACAAATGAACTTATTGGATGCACAAGATTGGTTAAAAACCCTAATTGGACAAGAATAAGCATAGGGAGGACGAAAAATGACCTAAATGTTCATCCAATGACACAAACCCACATATTGGATGCACAAGATTGCTTAAAACCCTAATTGGACAAGAATAAGACTAGGGAGGACGAAAATGACTTAAAAGTTCATCCAATGACACAAATGAACTTATTGGATGCACAAGATTGGTTAAAAACCCTAATTGGACAAGAATAAGCCTAGGGAGGACGAAAATGACCTAAATGTTCATCCAATGACACAAATGAACTTATTGGATGCACAAGATTGGTTAAAAACCCTAATTGGACAAGAATAAACCTAGGGAGGACGAAAATGACCTAAATGTTCGTCCAATGACACAAACACACCTATTGGATGCACAAGATTACATAAAAACCCTAATTGGACAAGAATAAGACTAGGGAGGACGAAAATGACCTAAATGTTTTTCCAATGACACAAACACACCTATTGGATGCACAAGATTGGTTAAAAACCCTAATTGGACAAGAATAAGCCTAGGGAAGACGAAAATGACCTAAATGTTCATCCAATGACACAAATGAACTTATTTGATGCACAAGATTGGTTAAAAACCCTAATTGGACAAGAATAAGCCTAAGGAGGACGAAAATGACCTAAATGTTCCTCCAATGACACAAATGAACTTATTAGATGCACAAGATTGGCTAAAAAGCCTAATTGGACAAGAATAAGCCTAGGGAGGACGAAAATGACCTAAATGTTCATCCAATGACACAAATGAACTTATTGGATGCACAAGATTGGTTAAAAACCCTAATTGGACAAGAATAAGCCTAGGGAGGACGAAAATGACCTAAATGTTCATCCAATGACACAAATGAACTTATTGGATGCACAAGATTGGTTAAAAACCCTAATTGGACAAGAATAAGCCTAGGGAGGACGAAAATGACCTAAATGTTCATCCAATGATACAAATACACCTATTGGATGCACAAGATTGGTTAGAAACCCTAATTGGTCAAGAATAAGCCTAGGTAGGACGAAAATGACCTAAATGTTCATCCAATGACACAAACACACTTATTGGATGCACAAGATTGGTTAAAAACCCTAATTGGACAAGAATAAGCCTAGGGAGGACGAAAATGACCTAAATGTTCATCCAATGACACAAACACACCTATTGGATGCCCAAGATTGGTTAAAAACCCTAATTGGACAAGAATAAGACTAGGGAGGACGAAAATGACCTAAATGTTCATCCAATGACACAAACACACCTATCGGATGCACAGGATTGGTTAGAAACCCTAATTGGACAAGAATAAGCCTAGGGAGGACGAAAATGACCTAAATGTTCATCCAATGAAGCAAACACACCTATTGGATGCACAAGATTGGTTAAAAACCCTAATTGGACACGAATAAGCATAGGGAGGACGAAAATGACCTAAATGTTAATCCAATGACACAAATGAACTTATTGGTTGCACAAGATTGGTTAAAAACCCTAATTGGACAAGAATAAGCCTAGGGAGGACGAAAATGACCTAAATGTTCATCCAATGACACAAACACACCTGTTGGATGCACAAGATTGTTTAGAAACCCTAATTGGACAAGAATAAGACTAGGGAGGACGAAAATGACCTAAATGTTTATCCAATGACACAAACACACCTATTGGATGCACAAGATTGGTTAGAAACCCTAATTGGACAAGAATAAGCCTAGGGAGGAAGAAAATGACCTAAATGTTAATCCAATGACACAAATGAACTTATTGGATGCACAAGATTGGTTAAAAACCCAAATTGGACAAGAATAAGCCTAGGGAGGACGAAAATAACCTAAATGTTCATCAAATGGCTAAACACACCTATTGGATGCACAAGATTGGTTAGAAACCCTAATTAGACAAGAATAAGCCTAGGGAGGACGAAAATGACCTAAATGTTCACTCAACGACACAAATGAACTTATTGGATGCACAAGATTGGTTAAAAACCCTAATTGGACAAGAATAAGCCTAGGGAGGACGAAAATAACCTAAATGTTCATCCAATGACACAAACACACCTATTGGATGCACAAGATTGGTCAAAAACCCTAATTGTACAAGAATAAGCATAGGGAGGATGAAAATGACCTAAATGTTCATCCAATGACACAAACACACCTATTGGATGCACAAGATTGGTTAGAAACCCTAATTGGACAAGAATAAGCCTAGGGAGGACGAAAATGACCTAAATGTTCATCCAATGACACAAACACACCTATTGGATGCACAAGATTGGTTAAAAACCCTAATTGGACAAGAATAAGCCTAGGGAGGACGAAAATAACCTAAATTTTCATCCAATGACACAAATACACCTATTGGATGCACAAGATTAGTTGGAAACCCTAATTGGACAAGAATAAGCCTAGGGAGGACGAAAATGACCTAAATGTTCATTCAATAACACAAATGAACTTATTGGATGCACAAGATTGCTTAAAAACCCTAATTAGACAAGAATAAGCCTAGGGAGGACGAAAATGACCTAAATGTTCATCCAATGACACAAATGAACTTATTGGATGCACAAGATTGCTTAAAAACCCTAATTGGACAAGAATAAGCCTAGGGAGGACGAAAATGACCTAAATGTTCATCCAATGACACAAACACACCTATTGGATGCACAAGATTGGTTAAAAACCCTAATTGGACAAGAATAAGCCTAGGGAGGACGAAAATGACCTAAATGTTCATCCAATGACACAAATGAACTTGTTGGATGCACAAGATTGCTTAAAAACCCTCATTGGACAAGAATAAGCCTAGGGAGGACGAAAATGACCTAAATGTTCATCCAATGACACAAATACACCTATTGGATGCAAAAGATTGGTTAGAAACCCTAATTTGACAAGAATAAGCCTAGGGAGGACGAAAATGACCTAAATGTTCATCCAATGACACAAATGAACTTATTGGATGCACAAGATTGGTTAAAAATCCTAATTGGACAAGAATAAGCCTAGGGTGGGTGAAAATGACCTAAATGTTTATCCAATGACACAAAGGAACTTATTGGATGCACAAGATTGGTTAAAAACCCTAATTGGACAAGAATAAGCCTAGGGAGGACGAAAATGACCTAAATGTTCATCCAATGACACAAACGAACCTATTGGATGCACAAGATTGGTTAAAAACCCTAATTGGACAAGAATAAGCCTAGGGAGGACGAAAATGACCTAAATGTTCATCCAATGACACAATTGAACTTATTGGATGCACAAGATTGGTTAAAAACCCTAATGGGACAAGAATAAGCCTAGGGAGGACGAAAAAGACCTCAATGTTCATCCAACGTCACAAACACACCTATTGGATGCACAAGATTGGTTAGAAACCCTAATTGGACAAGAATAAGCCTAGGGAGGAAGAAAATGACCTAAATGTTAATCCAATGACACAAATGAACTTATTGGATGCACAAGATTGGTTAAAAACCCTAATTGGACAAGAATAAGCCTAGGGAGGATGAAAATGACCTAAATGTTCATCCAATGACACAAACACACCTATTGGATACACAAGATTGGTTAAAAACCCTAATTGGACAAGAATAAGCCTAGGGAGGATGAAAATGACCTAAATGTTCATCCAATGACACAAATGAACTTATTGGATGCACAAGATTGGTTAAAAACCCTAATTGGACAAGAATAAGCCTAGGGAGGACGAAAATGACTTAAATGTTCATCCAACGACACAAACACACCTATTGGATGCACAAGATTGTTTAGAAACCCTAATTGGACAAGAATGAGCCTTGGGAGGACGAAAATGACCTAAATGTTCATCCAATGACACAATTGAACATATTGGATGCACAAGATTGGTTAAAAACCCTAATTGGACAAGAATAAGCCTAAGGAGGACGAAAATGACCTAAATGTTCATCAAATGACTATACACACCTATTGGATGCACAAGATTGGTTAGAAACCCTAATTGGACAAGAATAAGCCTAGGGAGGACGAAAATGACCTAAATGTTCATCCAATGACACAAATGAACTTATTGGATGCACAAGATTGGTTAAAAACCCTAATTGGACAAGAATAAGCCTAGGGAGGACGAAAATGACCTAAATGTTCATCCGATGACAGAAACACACCTATTGGATGCACAAGATTGGTTAAAAACCATACTTGGACAAGAATAAGCCTAGGGAGGACGAAAATGACCTAAATGTTCATCCAATGACACAAACACACCTATTGGATGCACAAGATTGGTTAAAAACCCTAATTGGACAAGAATAAGCCTAGGGAGGACGAAAATGACCTAAATGTTCATCCAATGACACAAACACACCTATTGGATGCACACGATTGGTTAGAAACCCTTATTTGACAAGAATAAGCCTAGGGAGGACGAAAATGACCTAAATGTTAATCCAATGACACAAATGAACTTATTGGATGCACAAGATTGGTTAAAAACCCTAATTGGACAAGAATAAGCCTAGGGAGGACGAAAATGACCTAAATGTTCATCCAATGACACAAACACACCTATTGGGTTCACAAGATTGTTTAGAAACCCTAATTGGACAAGAATAAGCCTAGGGAGGACGAAAATGACCTAAATGTTCATCCAATGACACAAACACACCTATTGGATGCACAAGATTGGTTAGAAACCCTAATTGGACAAGAATAAGCCTAGGGAGGACGAAAATGACCTAAATGTTCATCCAATGACACAAACACACCTATTGGATGCACAAGATTGGTTAAAAACCCTAATTGGACAAGAATAAGCCTAGGGAGGACGAAAATGACCTAAATGTTAATCCAATGACACAAATGAACTTATTGGATGCACAAGATTGCTTAACACCCTAGTTGGACAAGAATAAGCCTAGGGAGGACGAAAATGACCTAAATGTTCATCCAATGACACAAATGAACTTATTGGATGCACAAGATTGGTTAAATACCCTAATTGGACAAGAATAAGCCTAGGGAGGACGAAAATGACCTAAATGTTCATCCAATGACACAAACACACCTATTGGATGCACAAGATTGGTTAAAAACCCTAATTGGACAAGAATAAGCCTAGGGAGGACGAAAATGACCTAAATGTTCATCCAATGACACAAATGAACATATTGGATGAACAAGATTGGTTAAAAACCCTAATTGGACAAGAATAAGCCTAGGGAAGACGAAAATGACCTAAATGTTCATCCAATGACACAATTGAACTTATTGGATGCACAAGATTGATTAAAAACCCTAATTGGACAAGAATAAGCCTAGGGAGGACGAAAATGACCTAAATGTTCATCCAATGACACAAACACACCTATTGGATGCCCAAGATTGGTTAAAAACCCTAATTGGACAAGAATAAGCATAGGGAGGACGAAAATGACCTAAATGTTCATCCAATGACACAAGCACACCTATTGGATGCACAAGATTGGTTAGAAACCCTAATTGGACAAGAATAAGCCTAGGGAGGACGAAAATGACCTAAATGTTCACCCAATGACACAAATGAACTTATTGGATGCACAAGATTGGTTAAAAACCCTAATTGGACAAGAATAAGCCTAGGGAGGACGAAAATGACCTAAATGTTCATCCAATGACACAAACACACCTATTGGATGCCCAAGATTGGTTAAAAACCCTAATTGGACAAGAATAAGACTAGGGAGGACGAAAATGACCTAAATGTTCATCCAATGACACAAACACACCTATCGGATGCACAGGATTGGTTAGAAACCCTAATTGGACAAGAATAAGCCTAGGGAGGACGAAAATGACCTAAATGTTCATCCAATGAAGCAAACACACCTATTGGATGCACAAGATTGGTTAAAAACCCTAATTGGACACGAATAAGCATAGGGAGGACGAAAATGACCTAAATGTTAATCCAATGACACAAATGAACTTATTGGTTGCACAAGATTGGTTAAAAACCCTAATTGGACAAGAATAAGCCTAGGGAGGACGAAAATGACCTAAATGTTCATCCAATGACACAAACACACCTGTTGGATGCACAAGATGGTTTAGAAACCCTAATTGGACAAGAATAAGACTAGGGAGGATGAAAATGACCTAAATGTTTATCCAATGACACAAACACACCTATTGGATGCACAAGATTGGTTAGAAACCCTAATTGGACAAGAATAAGCCTAGGGAGGAAGAAAATGACCTAAATGTTAATCCAATGACACAAATGAACTTATTGGATGCACAAGATTGGTTAAAAACCCAAATTGGACAAGAATAAGCCTAGGGAGGACGAAAATAACCTAAATGTTCATCAAATGGCTAAACACACCTATTGGATGCACAAGATTGGTTAGAAACCCTAATTAGACAAGAATAAGCCTAGGGAGGACGAAAATGACCTAAATGTTCACTCAACGACACAAATGAACTTATTGGATGCACAAGATTGGTTAAAAACCCTAATTGGACAAGAATAAGCCTAGGGAGGACGAAAATAACCTAAATGTTCATCCAATGACACAAACACACCTATTGGATGCCCAAGATTGGTTTAAAACCCTAATTGGACAAGAATAAGCATAGGGAGGACGAAAATGACCTAAATGTTCATCCAATGACACAAACACACCTACTGGATGCACAAGATTGGTTAGAAACCCTGATTGGACAAGAATAAGCCTAGGGAGGACGAAAATGACCTAAATGTTCACCCAATGACACAAATGAACTTATTGGATGCACAAGATTGGTTAAAAACCCTAATTGGACAAGAATAAGCCTAGGGAGGACGAAAATGACCTAAATGTTCATCCAATGACACAAACACACCTATTGGATGCCCAAGTTGGTTAAAAACCCTAATTGGACAAGAATAAGCATAGGGAGTACGAAAATGACCTAAATGTTCATCCAATGACACAAACACACCTATTGGATGCACAAGATTGGTTAGAAACCCTAATTGGACAAGAATAAGCCTAGGGAGGACGAAAATGACCTAAATGTTAATCCAATGACACAAATGAACTTATTGGATGCAAAAGATTGGTTAAAAACCCTAATTGGACAAGAATAAGCCTAGGGAGGACGAAAATGACCTAAATGTTCATCCAATGACACAAACACACCTATTAGATACACAAGATTGTTTAGAAACCCTAATTGGACAAGAATAAGCCTAGGGAGGACGAAAATAACCTAAATGTTAATCCAATGACACAAATGAACTTATTGGATGCACAAGATTGCTTAAAACCCTAATTGGACAAGAATAAGACTAGGGAGGACTAAAATAACCTAAATGTTCATCCAATGACACAAACACACCTATTGGATGCACAAGATTGGTTAAAAACCCTAATTGGACAAGAATAAGCCTAGGGAGTACGAAAATGACCTAAATGTTCATCCAATGACACAAACACACCTATTGGATGCACAAGATTGGTTAAAAACCCTAATTGGACAAGAATAAGCCTAGGGAGGACGAAAATGACCTAAATGTTCACCCAATGACACAAATGAACTTATTGGATGCTCAAGATTGGTTAAAAACCCTAATTGGACAAGAATAAGCCTAGGGAGGACGAAAATGACCTAAATGTTCATCCAATGACACAAACACACCTATTGGATGCACAAGATTGGTTAGAAACCCTAATTGGACAAGAATAAGCCTAGGGAGGAAGAAAATGACCTAAATGTTAATCCAATGACACAAATGAACCTATTGGATGCACAAGATTGGTTAAAAACCCTAATTGGACAAGAATAAGCCTAGGGAGGACGAAAATAACCTAAATGTTCATCCAATGGCTAAACACACCTATTGGATGCACAAGATTGGTTAGAAACCCTAATTGGACAAGAATAAGCCTAGGGAGGACGAAAATGACCTAAATGTTCACCCAATGACACAAATGAACTTATTGGATGCACAAGATTGGTTAAAAACCCTAATTGGACAAGAATAAGCCTAGGGAGGACGAAAATGACCTAAATGTTCATCCAATGACACAAACACACCTATTGGATGCACAAGATTGGTTAAAAACCCTAATTGGACAAGAATAAGCCTAGGGAGGACGAAAATGACCTAAATGTTCATCCAATGACACAAATGAACTTATTGGATGCACAAGACTGGTTAAAAACCCTAATTGGACAAGAATAAGCCTAGGGAGGACGAAAATGACCTAAATGTTTTCATCAAATGACTAAACACACCTATTGGATGCACAAGATTGGTTAGAAACCCTAATTGGACAAGAATAAGCCTAGGGAGGACGAAAATGACCTAAATGTTCACCCAATGACACAAATGAACTTATTGGATGCACAAGATTGGTTAAAAACCCTAATTGGACAAGAATAAGCCTAGGGAGGACGAAAATGACCTAAATGTTCATCCAATGACACAAATGAACTTATTGGATGCACAAGATTGGTTAAAAACCCTAATTGGACAAGAATAAGCCTAGGGAGGACGAAAATGACCTAAATGTTCATCCAATGACACAAACACACCTATTGGATGCACAAGATTGTTTACAAACCCTAAATGGACAAGAATAAGCCTTGGGAGGACGAAAATGACCTAAATGTTCATCCAATGACACAAATGAACATATTGGATGCACAAAATTGGTTAAAAACCCTAATTGGACTAGAATAAGCTTAGGGAGGACGAAAATGACCTTAATGTTCATCCAATGACACAAACACACCTATTGGATGCACAAGATTGTTTAGAAACCCTAATTGGACAAGAATAAGCCTTGGGAGGACGAAAATGACCTAAATGTTCATCCAATGACACAAATGAACATATTGGATGCACAAGAATGGTTAAAAACCCTAATTGGACAAGAATAAGCCTAGGGAGGACGAAAATGACCTAAATGTTCATCCAATGACACAAACACACCTATTGGATGCACAAGATTGTTTAGAAACCCTAATTGGACAAGAATAAGCCTTGGGAGGACGAAAATGACCTAAATGTTCATCCAATGACACCAATGAACATATTGGATGCACAAGATTGGTTAAAAACCCTAATTGGACAAGAATAAGCCTAGGGAGGACGAAAATGACCTAAATGTTCATCCAATGACACAAACACACCTATTGGATGCACAAGATTGGTTAAAAACCCTAATTGGACAAGAATAAGCCTAGGGAGGACGAAAATGACCAAACTATTCATCCAATGACACAAATGAACTAATTGGATGCACAAGATTGCTTAAAACCCTAATTGGACAAGAATAAGACTAGGGAGGACGAAAATGACCAAAATGTTCATCCAACGACACAAACACACCTATTGGATGCACAAGATTGGTTAGAAACCCTAATTTGACAAGAATAAGCCTAGGGAGGACGAAAATGACCTAACTATTCATCCAATGACACAAATGAACTTATTGGATGCACAAGATTGGTTAAAAACCCTAATTGGACAAGAATAAGCCTAGGGAGGACGAAAATGACCTAAATGTTCATCCAATGACCCAAACACACCTATTAGATGCACAAGATTGGTTAAAAACCCTAATTGGACAAGAATAAGCCTAGGGAGGACGAAAATGACCTAAATGTTCATCCAATGACACAAACACACCTATTGGATGCACAAGATTGGTTAAAAACCCTAATTGGACAAGAATAAGCCTAGGGAGGACGAAAATGACCTAAATGTTCATCCAATTACACAAATGAACTTATTGGATGCACAAGATTGGTTAAAAACCCTAATTGGACAAGAATAAGCCTAAGGAGGAGGAAAATGACCTAAATGTTCATCCAATTACACAAATGAACTTATTGGATGCACAAGATTGGTTAAAAACCCTAATTGGACAAGAATAAGCCTAGGGTGGACGAAAATGACCTAATTGTTCATCCAACGACACAAATGAACTTATTGGATGCACATGATTGGTTAAAAACCCTAATTGGACAAGAATAAGCTTAGGGAGGACGAAAATAACCTAAATGTTAATCCAATGACACAAATGAACTTATTGGATGCACAAGATTGCTTAAAACACTAATTGGACAAGAATAAGCCTAGGGAGGACGAAAATGACCTAAATGTTCATCCAATGACACAAACACACCTATTGGATGCACAAGATTGTTTAGAAACCCTAATTGGACAAGAATAAGCTTAGGGAGGACGAAAATGACCTAAATGTTCATTCAATGACACAAACACACCTATTGGATGCACAAGATTGTTTAGAAACCCTAATTGGACAAGAATAAGCCTAGGGAGGACGAAAATGACCTAAATGTTCATCCAATGACACAAACACACCTATTGGATGCACAAGATTGGTTAGAAACCCTAATTGGACAAGAATAAGCCTAGGGAGGACGAAAATGACCTAAATGTTCATCCAATGACACAAACACACCTATTGGATGCACAAGATTGGTTAAAAACCCTAATTGGACAAGAATAAGCATACGGAGGACGAAAATGACCTAAATTTTCATCAAATGACAAAAACACACCTATTGGATGCACAAGATTGGTTAGAAACCCTTATTGGACAAGAATAAGCCTTGGGAGGACAAAAATGACCTAAATGTTCATCCAATGACACAAATGAACTTATTGGATGCACAAGATTGGTTAAAAACCCTAATTGGACAAGAATAAGCCTAGGGAGGACGAAAATGACCTAAATGTTCATCCAATGACACAAACACACCTATTGGATGCACAAGATTGGTTAGAAACCCTTATTGGACAAAAATAAGCCTAGGGAGGACGAAAATGACTTAAATGTTAATCCAATGACACAAATGAACTTATTGGATGCACAAGATTGGTTAAAAACCCTAATTGGACAAGAATAAGCCTAGGGAGGACGAAAATGACCTAAATGTTCATCCAATGACACAAACACACCTATTGGATACACAAGATTGGTTAAAAACCTTAATTGTACAAGAATAAGCATAGGGAGGACGAAAATGACCTAAATGTTCATCAAATGACACAAACACACCTATTGGATGCACAAGATTGGTTAAAAACCCTAATTGGACAAGAATAAGCCTTGGAAGGACGAAAATGACCTAAATGTTCATCCAATGACACAAATGAACTTATTGGATGCACAAGATTGGTTAAAAAACCCTAATTGGACAAGAATAAGCCTAGGGAGGACGAAAATGACCTAAATGTTCATCCAATGACACAAACACACCTATTGGATGCACAAGATTGGTTAGAAACCCTAATTAGACAAGAATAAGCCTAGGGAGGACGAAAATGACCTAAAAGTTAATCCAATGACACAAATGAACTTATTGGATGCACAAGATTGGTTAAAAACCCTAATTGGACAAGAATAAGCCTAGGGAGGACGAAAATAATCTAAATGTTCATCAAATGACTAAACACACCTATTGGATGCACAAGATTGGTTAGAAACCCTAATTGGACAAGACTAAGCCTAGGGAGGACGAAAATGACGTAAATGTTCACCCAATGACACAAATGAACTTATTGGATGCACAAGATTGGTTAAAAACCCTAATTGGACAAGAATAAGCCTAGGGAGGACGAAAATGACCTAAATGTTCATCCAATGACACAAACACACCTATTGGATGCACAAGATTGGTTAAAAACCCTAATTGGACAAGAATAAGCATAGGGAGGACGAAAATGACCTAAATGTTCATCCAATGACACAAACACACCTATTGGATGCACAAGATTGGTTAGAAACCCTAATTGGACAAGAATAAGCCTAGGAAGGACAAAAATGACCTAAATGTTCATCCAATGACACAAATGAACTTATTGGATGCACAAGATTGGTTAAAAACCCTAATTGGACAAGAATAAGCCTAGGGAGGACGAAAATGACCTAAATGTTCATCCAATGACACAAACACACCTATTGGATGCACAAGATTGGTTAAAAACCGTAATTGGACAAGAATAAGCCTAGGGAGGACGAAAATGACCTAACTATTCATCCAATGACACAAATGAACTTATTGGATGCACAAGATTGGTTAAAAACCCTAATTGGACAAGAATAAGCCTAGGGAGGACGAAAATGACCTAAATGTTCATCCAATGACACAATTGAACTTATTAGATGCACAAGATTGGTTATAAACCCTAATTGGACAAGAATAAGCCTAGGGAGGACGAAAATGACCTAAATGTTCATCCAATGACACAAACACACCTATTGGATGCACAAGATTGGTTAGAAACCCTAATTGGACAAGAATAAGCCTAGGGAGGACGAAAATGACATAAGTGTTAATCCAATGACACAAATGAACTTATTGGATGCACAAGATTGGTTAAAAACCCTAATTGGACAAGAATAAGCCTAGGGAGGACGAAAATGACCTAAATGTTCATCCAATGACACAATTGAACTTATTGGATGCACAAGATTGGTTAAAAACCCTAATTGGACAAGAATAAGCCTAGGGAGGACGAAAATGACCTAAATGTTCATCAAATGACTAAATACATCTATTGGATGCACAACATTCGTTAGAAACCCTAATTGGACAAGAATAAGCCTAGGGAGGACGAAAATGACCTAAATGTTCACCCAATGACACAAATGAACTTATAGGATGCACAAGATTGGTTAAAAACCCTAATTAGACAAGAATAAGCCTAGGGAGGACGAAAATGACCTAAATGTTCATCCAATGACACAAACACACCTATTGGATGCACAAGATTGGTTAAAAACCCTAATTGGACAAGAATAAGCCTAGGGAGGACGAAAATGACCTAAATGTTCATCCAATGACACAAACACACCTATTGGATGCACACGATTGGTTAGAAACCCTAATTTGACAAGAATAAGCCTAGGGAGGACGAAAATGACCTAATTATTCATCCAATGACACAAATGAACTTATTGGATGCACAAGATTGCTTAAAACCCTAATTGGACAAGAATAAGACTAGGGAGGACGAAAATGACCTAAATGTTCATCCAACGACACAAACACACCTATTGGATGCACAAGATTGGTTAGAAACCCTAATTGGACAAGAATAATCCTAGGGAGGACGAAAATGACCTAACTATTCATCCAACGACACAAATGAACTTATTGGATGCACAAGATTGGTTAGAAACCCTAATTGGACAAGAATAAGCCTAGGGAGGACGAAAATGACCTAAATGTTAATCCAATGACACAAATGAACTTATTGGATGCACAAGATTGGTTAAAAACCGTAATTGGACAAGAATAAGCCTAGGGAGGACGAAAATGACCTAAATGTTCATCCAATGACACAATAGAACTTATTGGATGCACAAGATTGGTTAAAAACCTTAATTGGACAAGAATAAGCCTAGAGAGGACGAAAATGACCTAAATGTTCATCCAATGACACAAACACACCTATTGGATGCACAAGATTGTTTAGAAACCCTAATTGGACAAGAATAAGCCTAGGGAGGACGAAAATGATCTAAATGTTAATCCAATGACACAAATGAACTTATTGGATGCACAAGATAGGTTAAAAACCGTAATTGGACAAGAATAAGCCTAGGGAGGACGAAAATGACCTAAATGTTCATCCAATGACACAAACACACCTATTGGATGCACAAGATTGGTTAAAAACCCTAATTGGACAAGAATAAGCCTAGGGAGGACGAAAATGACCTAACTATTCATCCAATGACACAAATGAACTAATTGGATGCACAAGATTGCTTAAAACCCTAATTGGACAAGAATAAGACTAGGGAGGACGAAAATGACCTAAATGTTCATCCAATGACACAAACACTCCTATTGGATGCACAAGATTGGTTAGAAACCCTAATTCGACAAGAATATGCCTAGGGAGGACGAAAATGACCTAAATGTTCATCCAATGACACAAACACACCTATTGGATGCACAAGATTGGTTAAAAACCCTAATTGGACAAGAATAAGCCTAGGGAGGACGAAAATGACCTAAATGTTCATCCAATGACACAAACACACCTATTGGATGCACACGATTGGTTAGAAACCCTAATTTGACAAGAATAAGCCTAGGGAGGACGAAAATGACCTAACTATTCATCCAATGACACAAATGAACTAATTGGATGCACAAGATTGCTTAAAACCCTAATTGGACAAGAATAAGACTAGGGAGGACGAAAATGACCTAAATGTTCATCCAATGACACAAACACTCCTATTGGATGCACAAGATTGGTTAGAAACCCTAATTCGACAAGAATATGCTTAGGGAGGATGAAAATGACCTAAATGTTCATCCAATGACACAAACACACCTATTGGATGCACAAGATTGGTTAAAAACCCTAATTGGACAAGAATAAGCCTAGGGAGGACGAAAATGACCTAAATGTTCATCCAATGACACAAACACACCTATTGGATGCACACGATTGGTTAGAAACCCTAATTTGACAAGAATAAGCCTAGGGAGGACGAAAATGACCTAAATGTTAATCCAATGACACAAATGAACTTATTGGATGCACAAGATTGGTTAAAAACCCTAATTGGACAAGAATAAGCCTAGGGAGGACGAAAATGACCTAAATGTTCATCCAATGACACAAACACACCTATTGGATTCACAAGATTGGTTAGAAACCCTAATTGGACAGGAATATGCCTAGGGAGGATGAAAATGACCTAAATATTCATCCAGTGACACAAATGAACTTATTGGAAGCACAAGATTGCTTAAAACCCTTATTGGACAAGAATAAGACTAGGGAGGACGATAATGACCTAAATGTTCACCCAATGACACAAACACACCTATTGAATGCACAAGATTGGTTAGAAACCCTAATTGGACAAGAATAAGCCTTGGGAGGACGAAAATGACCTAAATGTTAATCCAATGACACAAATGAACTTATTGGATGCAGAAGATTGGTTAAAAACCCTAATTAGACAATAATAAGCCTAGGGAGGACGAAAATAACCTAAATGTTCATCCAATGACACAATTGAACTTATTGGATGCACAAGATTGGTTAAAAACCCTAATTGGACAAGAATAAGCCTAGGGAGGACGAAAATGACCTATATATTCATCCAATGACACAAACACACCTATTGGATGCACAAGATTGGTTAGAAACCCTAATTGGACAAGAATAAGCCTAGGGAGGACGAAAATGACCTAACTATTCATCCAATGACACAAATGAAATTACTGGATGCACAAGATTGGTTAAAAACCCTAATTGGAAAAGAATAAGCCTAGGGAGGACGAAAATGACCTAAATGTTCATCCAATGACACAAACACACCTATTGGATGCACAAGATTGGTTAGAAACCCTAATTGGACAAGAATAAGCCTAGGGAGGACAAAAATGACCTAACTATTCATCCAATGACACAAATGAACTTATTGGATGCACAAGATTGGTTAAAAACCCAAATTGGACATGAATAAGCCTAGGGAGGACAAAAATGACCTAAATGTTCATCCAATGACACAAACACACCTATTAGATGCACAAGATTGGTTAAAAACCCTAATTGGACAAGAATAAGCCTAGGGAGGACGAAAATGACCTAAATGTTCATCCAATGACACAGACACACCTATTGGATGCACACGATTGGTTAGAAACCCTAATTTGACAAGAATAAGCCTAGGGAGGACGAAAATGACCTAACTATTCATCCAATGACACAAATGAACTTATTGGATGCACAAGATTGGTTAAAAACCCTAATTGGACAAGAATAAGCCTAGGGAGGACGAAAATGACCTAAATGTTCATCCAATGACACAAACACACCTATTGGAAGCACAAGATTGGTTAGAAACCCTAATTGGACAAGAATAAGCCTTAGGAGGACGAAAATGACCTAAATGTACATCCAATGACACAAATGAACTTATTGGATGCACAAGATTGGTTAAAAACCCTAATTGGACAAGAATAAGCCTAGGGAGGACGAAAATGACCTAAATGTTCATCCAATGACACAAACACACCTATTGGATGCACAAGATTGTTTAGAAACCCTAATTGGACAAGAATAAGCCTAGGGAGGACGAAAATGACCTAAATGTTAATCCAATGACACAAATGAACTTATTGGATGCACAAGATTGGTTAAAAACCCTAATTGGACAAGAATAAGCCTAGGGAGGACGAAAATAACCTAAATGTTCATCAAATGACTAAACACACCAATTGGATGCACAAGATTGGTTATAAACCCTAATTGGACAAGAATAAGCCTAGGGAGGACGAAAATGACCTAACTATTCATCCAATGACACAAATGAACTTATTGGATGCACAAGATTGGTTAAAAACCCTAATTGGACAAGAATAAGCCTAGGGAGGACGAAAATGACCTAAATGTTCATCCAATGACACAAACACACCTATTGGATGCACAAGATTGGTTAAAAACCCTAATTGGACAAGAATAAGCATAGGGAGGACGAAAATGACCTAAATGTTAATCCAATGACACAAATGAACTTATTGGTTGCACAAGATTGGTTAAAAACCCTAATTGGACAAGAATAAGCCTAGGGAGGACGAAAATGACCTAAATGTTCATCCAATGACACAAACACACCTGTTGGATGCACAAGATGGTTTAGAAACCCTAATTGGACAAGAATAAGACTAGGGAGGATGAAAATGACCTAAATGTTTATCCAATGACACAAACACACCTATTGGATGCACAAGATTGGTTAGAAACCCTAATTGGACAAGAATAAGCCTAGGGAGGAAGAAAATGACCTTAATGTTAATCCAATGACACAAATGAAGTTATTGGATGCACAAGATTGGTTAAAAACCCAAATTGGACAAGAATAAGCCTAGGGAGGACGAAAATAACCTAAATGTTCTTCAAATGGCTAAACACACCTATTGGATGCACAAGATTGGTTAGAAACCCTAATTAGACAAGAATAAGCCTAGGGAGGACGAAAATGACCTAAATGTTCACCCAATGACACAAATGAACTTATTGGATGCACAAGATTGGTTAAAAACCCTAATTGGACAAGAATAAGCCTAGGGAGGACGAAAATGACCTAAATGTTCATCCAATGACACAAACACACCTATTGGATGCCCAAGATTGGTTTAAAACCCTAATTGGACAAGAATAAGCATAGGGAGGACGAAAATGACCTAAATGTTCATCCAATGACACAATTGAACTTATTGGATGCACAAGATTGGTTAAAAACCCTAATTGGACAAGAATAAGTCCAGGGAGGACGAAAAATGACCTAAATGTTCATCCAATGACACAAACACACCTATTGGATGCACAAGATTGGTTAGAAACCCTAATTGGACAAGAATAAGCCTAGGGAGGAAGAAAATGACCTAAATGTTAATCCAATGACACAAATGAACTTATTGGATGCACAAGATTGGTTAAAAACCCTAATTGGACAAGAATAAGCCTAGGGAGGACGAAAATAACCTAAATGTTCATCAAATGGCTAAACACACCTATTGGATGCACAAGATTGGTTAGAAACCCTAATTGGACAAGAATAAGCCTAGGGAGGACGAAAATGACCTAAATGTTCACCCAATGACACAAATGAACTTATTGGATGCACAAGATTGGTTAAAAACCCTAATTGGACAAGAATAAGCCTAGGGCGGACGAAAGTGACCTAAATGTTCATCCAATGACACAAACACACCTATTGGATGCCTAAGATTGGTTAAAAACCCTAATTGGACAAGAATAAGCATAGGGAAGACGAAAATGACCTAAATGTTCATCCAATGACACAAACACACCTATTGGATGCACAAGATTGGTTAGAAACCCTAATTGGACAAGAATAAGCCTAGGGAGGACGAAAATGACCTAAATGTTCACCCAATGACACAAATGAACTTATTGGATGCACAACATTGGTTAAAAACCCTAATTGGACAAGAATAAGCCTAGGGAGGACGAAAATGACCTAAATGTTCATCCAATGACACAAACACACCTATTGGATGCACAAGATTGTTTAGAAACCCTAATTGGACAAGAATAAGCCTAGGGAGGACGAAAATGACCTAAATGTTCATCCAATGACACAAACACACCTATTGGATGCACAAGGTTGGTTAGAAACCCTAATTGGAATAGAATAAGCCTAGGAAGGACGAAAATGACCTAAATGTTAATCCAATGACACAAATGAACTTATTGGATGCACAAGATTGGTTAAAAACCCTAATTGGACAAGAATAAGCCTAGGGAGGACTAAAATAACCTAAATGTTCATCCAATGACAAAAATGAACTTATTGGATGCACAAGATTGGTTAAAAACCCTAATTGGACAAGAATAAGCCTAGGGAGGACGAAAATGACCTAAATGTTCATCCAATGACACAAACACACCTATTGGTTGCACAAGATTGGTTAAAAACCCTAATTGGACAAGAATAAGCCTAGGAAGGACGAAAATGACCTAAATGTTAATCCAATGACACAAATGAACTTATTGGATGCACAAGATTGGTTAAAAACCCTAATTGGACAAGAATAAGCCTAGGGAGGACGAAAATGACCTAAATGTTCATCCAATGACACAAACACACCTATTGGATGCACAAGATTGGTTAGAAACCCTAATTGGACAAGAATATGCATAGGGAGGACGAAAATGACCTAAATGTTCATCCAATGACACAAACACACCTATTGGATGCACACGATTGGTTAGAAACCCTAATTTGACAAGAATAAGCCTAGGGAGGACGCAAATGACCTAACTATTCATCCAATGACACAAATGAACTTATTGGATGCACAAGATTGGTTAAAAACCCTAATTGGAAAAGAATAAGTCTAGGGAGGACGAAAATGACCTCAATGTTCATCCAATGACACAAACACACCTATTGGATGCACAAGATTGGTTAGAAACCCTAATTGGACAAGAATAAGCCTAGGGAGGACGAAAATGACCTAAATGTTCATCCAATGACACAAACACACCTATTGGATGCACAAGATTGGTTAAAAACCCTAATTGGACAAGAATAAGCCTAGGGAGGACGAAAATGACCTAAATGTTCACCCAATGACACAAATGAACTTATTGGATGCACAAGATTGGTTAAAAACCCTAATTGGACAAGAACAAGCCTAGGGAGCACGAAAATGACCTAAATGTTCATCCAATGACACAAACACACCTATTGGATGCCCAAGATTGGTTAAAAACTCTAATTGGACAAGAATAAGCATAGGGAGTTCGAAAATGACCTAAATGTTCATCCAATGACACAAACACACCTATTGGATGCACAAGATTGGTTAGAAACCCTAATTGGACAAGAATAAGCCTAGGGAGGACGAAAATGACCTAAATGTTCATCCAATGACACAAACACACCTATTGGATGCACAAGATTGGTTAAAAACCCTAATTGGACAAGAATAAGCCTAGGGAGGACGAAAATGACCTAAATGTTCACCCAATGACACAAATGAACTTTTTGGATGCACAAGATTGGTTAAAAACCCTAATTGGACAAGAACAAGCCTAGGGAGCACGAAAATGACCTAAATGTTCATCCAATGACACAAACACACCTATTGGATGCCCAAGATTGGTTAAAAACTCTAATTGGACAAGAATAAGCATAGGGAGTTCGAAAATGACCTAAATGTTCATCCAATGACACAAACACACCTATTGGATGCACAAGATTGGTTAGAAACCCTAATTGGACAAGAATAAGCCTAGGGAGGACGAAAATGACCTAAATGTTCATCCAATGACACAAATGAACTTATTGGATGCACAAGATTGGTTAAAAATCCTAATTGGACAAGAATAAGCCTAGGAAGGACGAAAATGACATAAATGTTAATCCAATGACACAAACACACCTATTGGATGCACAAGATTGGTTAGAAACCCTAATTGGACAAGAATAAGCCTAGGGAGGACGAAAATGACCTAAATGTTAATCCAATGACACAAATGAACTTATTGGATGCACAAGATTGGTTAAAAACCCTAATTGGACAAGAATAAGCCTAGGGAGGACGAAAATGACCTAAATGTTAATCCAATGACACAAATGAACTTATTGGATGCACAAGATTGGTTAAAAACCCTAATTGGACAAGAATAAGCCTAGGAAGGACGAAAATGACCTAAATGTTCATCCAATGACACAAACACACCTATTGGATGCACAAGATAGTTTAGAAACCCTAATTGGACAAGAATAAGCCTAGGGTGAACGAAAATGACCTAAATGTTCATCCAATGACACAAATGAACATATTGGATGCACAAGATTGGTTAAGAACCCTAATTGGACAAGAATAAGCCTTGGGAGGACGAAAATGACCTAAATGTTCATCCAATGACACAATTGAACTTATTGGATGCACAAGATTGGTTAAAAACCCTAATGGGACAAGAATAAGGTTAGGGAGGACGAAAATAACCTAAATGTTCATCCAATGTCGCAAACACACCTATTGGATGCACAAGATTGGTTAGAAACCCTAATTGGACAAGAATAAGCCTAGGGAGGACGAAAATGACATAAATGTTAATCCAATGACACAAATGAACTTATTGGATGCACAAGATTGGTTAAAAACCCTAATTGGACAAGAATAAGCCTAGGGAGGACGAAAATGACCTAAATGTTCATCCAATGACACAATTGAACTTATTGGATGCACAAGATTGGTTAGAAACCATAATTGGACAAGAATAAGCCTAGGGAGGACGAAAATGACCTAAATGTTAATCCAATGACACAAATGAACTTATTGGATGCACAAGATTGGTTAAAAACCCTAATTGGACAAGAATAAGCCTAGGGAGGACGAAAATGACCTAAATGTTCATCCAATGACACAAACACACCTATTGGATGCACAAGATTGGTTAGAAACCCTAATTGGACAAGAATAAGCCTAGGGAGGACGAAGATGACCTAAATGTTCACCCAATGACACAAATGAACTTATTGGATGCACAAGATTGGTTAAAAACCCTAATTAGACAAGAATAAGCCTATGGAGGACGAAAGTGACCTCAATGTTCATCCAATGACACAAACACACCTATTGGATGCCCAAGATTGGTTAAAAACCCTAATTGGATAAGAATAAGCATAGGGAGGAAGAAAATGACCTAAATGTTCATCCAATGACACAAACACACCTATTGGATGCACAAGATTGGTTAGAAACCCTAATTGGACAAGAATAAGCCTAGGGAGGACGAAAATGACCTAAATGTTCACCCAATGACACAAATGAACTTATTGGATGCACAAGATTGGTTAAAAACCCTAACTGGACAAGAATAAGCATAGGGAGGACGAAAATGACCTAAATGTTCATCCAATGACACAAATGAACTTATTGGATGCACAAGATTGGTTAAAAACCCTAATTGGACAAGAATAAGCCTAGGGGGGACGAAAATGACCTAAATGTTCATCCAATGACACAAACACACCTATTGGATGCACAAGATTGTTTAGAAACCCTAATTGGACAAGAATAAGCCTAGGGAGGACGAAAATGACCTAAATGTTCATCCAATGACACAAATGAACATGTTGGATGCACAAGATTGGTTAAAAACCCTAATTGAACAAGAATAAGCCTAGGGAGGACGAAAATGACCTAAATGTTCATCCAATGACACAAATGAACATATTGGATGCACAAGATTGGTTAAAAACCCTAATTGGACAAGAATAAGCCTAGGGAGGACGAAAATGACCTAAATGTTCATCAAATGACTAAACACAACTATTGGATGCACAAGATTGGTTAGAAACCCTAATTGGACAAGAATAAGCCTAGGGAGGACGAAAATGACCTAAATGTTCACCCAATGACACAAATGAACTTATTGGATGCACAAGATTGGTTAAAAACCCTAATTGGACAAGAATAAGCCTAGGGAGGACGAAAATGACCTAAATGTTCATCCAATGACACAAACACACCTATTGGATGCCCAAGATTGGTTAAAAACCCTAATTGGACAAGAATAAGCATAGGGAGGACGAAAATGACCTAAATGTTCATCCAATGACACAAACACACCTATTGGATGCACAAGATTGGTTAGAAACGCTAATTGGACAAGAATAAGCCTAGGGAGGACGAAAATGACCTAAATGTTCATCCAATGACACAAATGAACTTATTGGATGCACAAGATTGGTTAGAAACCCTAATTGGACAAGAATAAGCCTAGGGAGGACGAAAATGACCTAAATGTTCATCCAATGACACAAATGAACTTATTAGATACACAAGATTGCTTAAAAACCCTAATTGGACAAGAATAAGCCTAGGGAGGACGAAAATGACCTAAATGTTCATCCAATGACACAAATACACCTATTGGATGCAAAAGATTGGTTAGAAACCCTAATTTGACAAGAATAAGCCTAGGGAGGACGAAAATGACCTAAATGTTCATCCAATGACACAAACACACCTATTGGATGCACAAGATTGGTTAAAAACCCTAATTGGACAAGAATAAGCCTAGGGAGGACGAAAATGACCTAAATGTTCATCCAATGACACAAATGAACTTATTGGATGCACAAGATTGGTTAAAAACCCTAATTAAACAAGAATAAGCCTAGGGAGGACGAAAATGGCCTAAATGTTCATCCAATGACACAAACATACCTATTGGATGCACAAGATTGGTTAGAAACCCTAATTGGACAAGAATAAGCCTAGGGAGGACGAAAATGACCTAAATGTTAATCCAATGACACAAATGAACTTATTGGATGCACAAGATTGGTTAAAAACCCTAATTGGACAAGAATAAGCCTAGGGAGGACGAAAATGACGTAAATGTTCATCCAATGACACAAATACACCTAATGGATGCACAAGATTGGTTAAAAACCCTAACTGGACAAGAATAAGCCTAGGGAGGACGAAAATGACCTAAATGTTCATCCAATGACACAAACACACCTATTGGATGCACAAGATTGGATAGAAACCCTAATTGGACAAGAATAAGCCTAGGGAGGACGAAAATGACCTAAATGTTAATCCAATGACACAAATGAACTTATTGGATGCACAAGATTGGTTAAAAACCCTAATTGGACAAGAATAAGCCTAGGGAGGACGAAAATGACCTAAATGTTCATCCAATGACACAATTGAACTTATTGGATACACAATATTTGTTAAAAACCCTAATTGGACAAGAATAAGCCTAGGGAGGACGAAAATGACCTAAATGTTCATCCAATGACACAAACACACCTATTGGATGCACAAGATTGGTTAGAAACCCTAATTGGACAAGAATAAGCCTAGGGAGGACGAAAATGACCTAAATGTTAATCCAATGACACAAATGAACTTATTGGATGCACAAGATTGGTTAAAAACCCTAATTGGACAAGAATAAGCCTAGGGAGGATGAAAATAACCTAAATGTTTATCAAATGACTAAACACACCTATTGGATGCACAAGATTGGTTAAAAACCCTAATTGGACAAGAATAAGCCTAGGGAGGACGAAAATGACCTAAATGTTCATCCAATGACAAAAACACACCTATTGGATGCACAAGATTGGTTAAAAACCCTAATTGGACAAGAATAAGCCTAGGGAGGACGAAAATGACCTAAATGTTAATCCAATGACACAAATGAACTTATTGGATGCACAAGATTGGTTAAAAACCCTAATTGGACAAGAATAAGCCTAGGGAGGACGAAAATGACCTAAATGTTCATCCAATGACACAAACACACCTATTGGATGCACAAGATTGGTTAGAAACCCTAATTGGACAAGAATAAGCCTAGGGAGGACGAAAATGACCTAAATGTTAATCCAATGACACAAACACATCTATTGGATGCACAAGATTGGTTAGAAACCCTAATTGGACAAGAATAAGCCTAGGGAGGACGAAAATGACCTAAATGTTCATCCAATGACACAAATGAACTTATTGGATGCACAAGATTGGTTAAAACCATAATTGGACCAGAATAAGACTAAGGAGGTCGAAAATGACCTAAATGTTCATCCAATGACACAAACACACCTATTGGATGTGCAAGATTGGTTAGAAACCCTAATTGGACAAGAATAAGCCTAGGGAGGACGAAAATGACCTAAATGTTAATCCAATGACACAAACACATCTATTGGATGCACAAGATTGGTTAGAAACCCTAATTGGACAAGAATAAGCCTAGGGAGGACGAAAATGACCTAAATGTTCATCCAATGACACAAATGAACTTATTGGATGCACAAGATTGGTTAAAACCATAATTGGACAAGAATAAGACTAAGGAGGACGAAAATTACCTAAATGTTCATCCAATGACACAAACACACCTATTGGATGCACAAGATTGGTTAGAAACCCTAATTGGACAAGAATAAGCCTAGGAAGGACGAAAATGACCTAAATGTTAATCCAATGACACAAATGAACATATTGGATGCACAAGATTGGTTAAAAACCCTAATTAGACAAGAATAAGCCTAGGGAGGACGAAAATGACCTAAATGTTCATCCAATGACACAAATGAACTTATTGGATGCATAAGATTGGTTAAAAACCCTAATTGGACAAGAATAAGCTTAGGGTGGACGAAAATGACCTAATTGTTCATCCAATGACACAAATGAACTTATTGGATGCACAAGATTGGTTAAAAACCCTAATTGGACAAGAATAAGCCTAGGGAGGACGAAAATGACCTAATTGTTAATCCAATGACACAAACACACCTATTGGATGCCCAAGATTGGTTAGAAACCATAATTGGACAAGAATAAGCCTATGGAGGACGAAAATGACCTAAATGTTAATCCAATGACACAAATGAACTTATCGGATGCACAAGATTGGTTAAAAACCCTAATTGGACACGAATAAGCCTAGGGAGGACGAAAATGACCTAAATGTTCATCCAATGACACAAACACACCAATTGGATGCACAAGATTGGTTAGAAACCCTAATTGGACAAGAATAAGCCTAGAGAGGACGAAAATGACCTAACTATTCATCCAATGACACAAATGAACTTATTGGATGCACAAGATTGGTTAAAAACCCAAATTGGGCAAGAATAAGCCTAGGGAGGACAAAAATGACCTAAATGTTCATCCAATGACACAAACACACCTATTGGATGCACAAGATTGGTTAAAAACCCTAATTGGACAAGAATAAGCCTAGGGAGGACGAAAATGACCTAAATGTTCATCCAATGACACAAACACACCTATTGGATGCACACGATTGGTTAGAAACCCTAATTTGACAAGAATAAGCCTTGGGAGGACGAAAATGACCTAACTATTCATCCAATGACACAAATGAACTTATTGGATGCACAAGATTGGTTAAAAACCTTAATTGGAAAAGAATAAGCCTAGGGAGGACGAAAATGACCTAAATGTTCATCCAATGACACAAACACACCTATTGGATGCACAAGATTGTTTAGAAACCCTAATTGGACAAGAATAAGCCTAGGGAGGACGAAAATGACCTAAATGTTCATCCAATGACACAAATGAACATATTAGATGCACAAGATTGGTTAAAAACCCTAACTGGACAAGAATAAGCCTAGGGAGGACGAAAATGACCTAAATGTTCATCCAATGACACAAACACACCTATTGGATGCACAAGATTGTTTAGAAACCCTAATTGGACAAGAATAAGCCTAGGGAGGACGAAAATGACCTAAATGTTCATCCAATGACACAAATGAACATATTGGATGCACAAGATTGGTTAAAATCCCTAATTGGACAAGAATAAGCCTAGGGAGGACCAAAATGACCTAAATGTTCATCCAATGACACAAACACACCTATTGGATGCACAAGATTGGTTAAAAACCCTAATTGGACAAGAATAAGCCTAGGGAGGACGAAAATGACCTAAATGTTTATCCAATGACACAAATGAACTTATTGGATAAACAAGATTGGTTAAAAACCCTAATTGGACAAGAATAAGCCTAGAGAGGACGAAAATGACCTAAATGTTCATCAAATGACTAAACACACCTATTGGATGCACAAGATTGGTTAGAAACCCTAATTGGACAAGAATAAGCCTAGGGAGGACGAAAATGACTAAATGTTAATCCAATGACACAAATGAACTTATTGGATGTACAAGATTGGTTAAAAACACTAATTGGACAAAAATAAGCCTAGGGAGGACGAAAATGACCTAAATGTTCATCAAATGACTAAACACACCTATTGGATGCACAAGATTGGTTAGAAACCCTAATTGGACAAGAATAAGCCTAGGGAGGACGGAAATGACCCAAATGTTCATCCAATGACACAAACAAACCAATTGGATGCACAAGATTGTTTAGAAACCCTAATTGGACAAGAATAACCCTAGGGAGGACGAAAATGACCTAAATGTTCATCCAATGACACAAATGAACTTTTTAGATAAACCAGATTGGTTAAAAACCCTAATTGGACAGGAATAAGCCTAGAGAGGACCAAAATGACCTAAATGTTCATCAAATGACTAAACTCACCTATTGGATGCACAAGATTGGTTAGAAACCCTAATTGGACAAGAATAAGCCTAGGGAGGACGAAAATGACCTAAATGTTCACCCAATGACACAAATGAACTTATTGGATGCACAAGATTGGTTAAAAACCCTAATTGGACAAGAATAAGCCTAGGGAGGACGAAAATGACCTAAATGTTCATCCAATGACACAAACACACCTATTGGATGCACAAGATTGTTTAGAAACCCTAATTGGACAAGAATAAGCCTAGGGAGGACGAAAATAACCTAAATGTTCATCCAATGACACAAACACACCTATTGGATGCACAAGATTGGTTAGAAACCCAAATTGGACAAGAATAAGCCTAGGGAGGACGGAAATGACCTAAATGTTCACCCAATGACACAAATGAATTTATTGGATGCACAAGATTGGTAAAAAACCCTAATTGGACAAGAATAATCCTAGGGAGGACGAAAATGACCTAAATGTTCATCCAATGGCTAAACACACCTATTGGATGCACAAGATTGGTTAGAAACCCTAATTGGACAAGAATAAGCCTAGGGAGGACGAAAATGACCTAAATGTTCACCCAATGACACAAATGAACTTATTGGATGCACAAGATTGGTTAAAAACCCTAATTGGACAAGAATAAGCCTAGGGAGCACGAAAATGACCTAAATGTTCATCCAATGACACAAACACACCTATTGGATGCCCAAGATTGGTTAAAAACCCTAATTGGACAAGAATAAGCATAGGGAGTTCGAAAATGACCTAAATGTTCATCCAATGACACAAACACACCTATTGGATGCACAAGATTGGTTAAAAACCCTAATTGGACAAGAATAAGCATAGGGAGGACGAAAATGACCTAAATGTTAATCCAATGACACAAATGAACTTATTGGATACACAAGATTGGTTAAAAACCCTAATTGGACAAGAATAAGCCTAGGGAGGACGAAAATGACCTAAATGTTCATCCAATGACACAAACACACCTATTGGATGCACAAGATTGTTTAGAAACCCTAATTGGACAAGAATAAGCCTAGGAAGGACGAAAATGACCTAAATGTTAATCCAATGACACAAATGAACTTATTGGATACACAAGATTGGTTAAAAACCCTAATTGGACAAGAATAAGCCTAGGGAGGACGAAAATGACCTAAATGTTCATCCAATGACACAAACACACCTATTGGATGCACAAGATTGTTTAGAAACCCTAATTGGACAAGAATAAGCCTAGGGAGGACGAAAATGACCTAAATGTTAATCCAATGACACAAATGAACTTATTGGATGCACAAGATTGGTTAAAAACCCTAATTGGACAAGAATAAGCCTAGGGAGGACGAAAATAACCTATGTTCATCAAATGGCTAAACACACCTATTGGATGCACAAGATTGGTTAGAAACCCTAATTGGACAAGAATAAGCCTAGGGAGGACGAAAATGACCTAAATGTTCATCCAATGACACAAACACACGTATTGGATGCACAAGATTGTTTAGAAACCCTAATTGGACAAGAATAAGCCTAGGGAGGACGAAAATGACCTAAATGTTAATCCAATGACACAAATGAACTTATTGGATGCACAAGATTGGTTAAAAACCCTAATTGGACAAGAATAAGCCTAGGGAGGACGAAAATGACCTAAATGTTAATCTAATGACACAAATGAACTTATTGAATGCACAAGATTGGTTAAAAACCCTAATTGGATAAGAATAAGCCTAGGGAGGACGAAAATGACCTAAATGTTCATCCAATGACACAAACACACCTATAGGATGCACAAGATTGTTTAGAAACCCTAATTGGACAAGAATAAGCCTAGGGAGGACGAAAATGACCTAAATGTTAATCCAATGACACAAATGAACTTATTGGATACACAAGATTGGTTAAAAACCCTAATTGGACAAGAATAAGCCTAGGGAGGACGAAAATGACCTAAATGTTAATCCAATGACACAAACACACCTATTGGATACACAAGATTGTTTAGAAACCCTAATTGGACAAGAATAAGCCTAGGGAGGACGAAAATGACCTAAATGTTCATCCAATGACACAAACATACCTATTGGATGCACACGATTGGTTAGAAACCCTAATTTGACAAGAATAAGCCTAGGGAGGACGAAAATGACCTAAATGTTCATCCAATGACACAAATGAACTTATTGGATGCACAAGATTGGTTAAAAACCCTAATTGGACAAGAATAAGCCTAGGGTGGACGAAAATAACCTAAATGTTTATCCAATGACACAAATGAACTTATTGGATGCACAAGATTGGTTAAAAACCCTAATTGGACAAGAATAAGCCTAGGGAGGACGTAAATGACCTAAATGTTCATCCAATGACACAAACACACCTATTGGATGCACAAGATTGGTTAAAAACCCTAATTGGACAAGAATAAGCCTAGGGAGGACGAAAATGACCTAAATGTTAATCCAATGACACAAATGAACTTATTGGATGCACAAGATTGGTTAAAAACCCTAATTGGACAAGAATAAGCCTAGGGAGGACGAAAATGACCTAAATGTTCATCCAATGACACAAACACACCTATTGGATGCACAAGATTGTTTAGAAACCCTAATTGGACAAGAATAAGCCTAGGGAGGACGAAAATGACCTAACTATTCATCCAATGACACAAATGAACTTATTGGATGCACAAGATTGCTTAAATCCCTAATTGGACAAGAATAAGACTAGGGAGGACGAAAATAACCTAAATGTTCATCCAAAGACACAAACACACCTATTGGATGCACAAGATTGGTTAGAAACCCTAATTTGACAAGAATAAGCCTAGGGAGGACGAAAATGACCTAACTATTCATCCAATGACACAAATGAACTTATTGGATGCACAAGATTGCTTAAAACCCTAATTGGACAAGAATAAGACTAGGGAGGACGAAAATGACCTAAATGTTCATCCAATGACACAAACACACCTATTGGATGCTGAAGATTGGTTAGAAACCCTAATTTGACAAGAATAAACCTAGGGAGGACGAAAATGACTTAACTATTCAACCAATGACACAAATGAACTTATTGGATGCACAAGATTGGTTAAAACCCAAATTGTACAAGAATAAGACTAAGGAGGACGAAAATGACCTAAATGTTCATCCAATGACACAAACACACCTATTGGATGCACAAGATTGTTTAGAAACCCTAATTGGACAAGAATAAGCCTTGGGATGACGAAAATGACCTAAATGTTCATCCAATGACACAAATGAACTTATTGGATGCACAAGATTGGTTAAAAACCCTAATTGGACAAGAATAAGCCTAGGGAGGACGAAAATGACCTAAATGTTCATCCAATGACACAAACACACCTATTGGATGCACAAGATTGGTTAGAAACCCTAACTGGACAAGAATAAGCCTAGGGAGGACGAAAATGACCTAAATGATAATCCAATGACACAAATGAACTTATTGGATGCACAAGATTGGTTAAAAACCCTAATTGGACAAGAATAAGACTAGGGAGGACGAAAATGACCTAAATGTTCATCCAATGACACAAACACACCTATTGGATGCACAAGATTGGTTAGAAACCCTAATTGGACAAGAATAAGCCTAGGGAGGATGAAAATGACCTAAATATTCATCCAATGACACAAATGAACTTATTGGATGCAGAAGATTGCTTAAAACCCTAATTGGACAAGAATAAGACTAGGGAGGACGAAAATGACCTAAATGTTCATCCAATGACACAAACACACCTATTGGATGCACAATATTGGTTAGAAACCCTAATTGGACAAGAATAAGCCTAGGGAGGATGAAAATGACCTAAATATTCATCCAATGACACAAATGAACTTATAGGATGCAGAAGATTGCTTAAAACCCTAATTGGACAAGAATAAGACTAGGGAGGACGAAAATGACCTAAATGTTCATCCAATGACACAAACACACCTATTGGATGCACAAGATTGGTTAGAAACCCTAATTGGACAAGAATAAGCCTAGGAAGGACGAAAATGACCTAAATGTTAATCCAAAGACACAAATGAACTTATTGGATGCACAAGATTGGTTAAAAACCCTAATTGGACAAGATTAAGACTAGGGAGGACGAAAATGACCTAAATGTTCATCCAATGACACAAACGAACTTATTGGATGCACAAGATTGGTTAAAAACCCTAATTGGACAAGAATAAGACTAGGGAGGACGAAAATGACCTAAATGTTCATCCAATGACACAAACACACCTATTGGATGCACAAGATTGGTTAGAAACCCTAATTGGACAAGAATAAGCCTAGGGAGGACGAAAATGACCTAAATGTTCACCCAATGACACAAATGAACTTATTGGATGCACAAGATTGGTTAAAAACCCTAATTGGACAAGAATAAGCCTAGGGAGGACGAAAATGACCTAAATGTTCATATAATGACACAAACACACCTATTGGATGCACAAGATTGGTTAAAAACCCTAATTGGACAAGAATAAGCATAGGGAGGACGAAAATGACCTAAATGTTCATCCAATGACACAAATGAACTTATTGGATGCACAAGATTGGTTAAAAACCCTAATTGGACAAGAATAAGCCTAGGGAGAACGAAAATGACCTAAATGTTCCTCCAATGACACAAATGAACTTATTGGATGCACAAGATTGGTTAAAAACCCTAATTGGACAAGAATAAGCCTAGGGAGGACGAAAATGACCTAAATGTTCATCCAATGACACAAACGCACCTATTGGATGCACAAGATTGTTTAGAAACCCTAATTGGACAAGAATAAGCCTAGGGAGGACGAAAATGACCTAAATGTTAATCCAATGACACAAATGAACTTATTGGATGCACAAGATTGGTTAAAAACCCTAATTGGACAAGAATAAGCCTAGGGAGGACGAAAATGACCTAAATGTTCATCCAATGACACAATTGAACTTGTTAGATGCACAAGATTGGTTAAAAACCCTAATTGGACAAGAATAAGCTTAGGGAGGACGAAAATGACCTAAATGTTCATCCAATGACACAAAAACACCTATTGGATGCCCAAGATTGGTTAGAAACCCTAATTGGACAAGAATAAGCCTAGGGAGGACGAAAATGACCTAAATGTTAATCCAATGACACAAATGAACTTATTGGATGCACAAGATTGGTTAAAAACCCTAATTGGACAAGAATAAGCCTAGGGAGGACGAAAATGACCTAAATGTTCATCCAATGACACAAACACACCTATTTGATGCACAAGATTGGTTAGAAACCCTAATTGGACAAGAATAAGCCTAGGGAGGACGAAAATGACCTAAATGTTCATCCAATGACACAAATGAACTTATTGGATGCATAAGATTGGTTAAAAACCCTAATTAGACAAGAATAAGCTTAGGGTGGACGAAAATGACCTAATTGTTCATCCAATGACACAAATGAACTTATTGGATGCACAAGATTGGTTAAAAACCCTAATTGGACAAGAATAAGCCTAGGGAGGACGAAAATGACCTAAATGTTCATCCAATGACACAAACACACCTATTGGATGCACAAGATTGTTTAGAAACCCTAATTGGACAAGAATAAGCCTAGGGAGGACGAAAATGACCTAAATGTTCATCCAATGACACAAATGAACATATTGGATTTACAAGATTGGTTAAAAACCCTAATTGGACAAGAATAAGCCTAGGGAGGACGAAAATGACCTAAATGTTAATCCAATGACACAAACACACCTATTGGATGCACAAGATTGGTTAAAAACCCTAATTGGACAAGAATAAGCCTAGGGAGGACGAAAATGACCTAAATGTTAATCCAATGACACAAATGAACTTATTGGATGCACAAGATTGGTTAAAAACCCTAATTGGACAAGAATAAGCCTAGGGAGGACGAAAATGACCTAAATGTTAATCCAATGACACAACTCAACTTATTGGATGCACAAGATTGGTTAAAAACCCTAATTGGGCAAGATTAAGCCTAGGGAGGACGAAAATGACCTAATTGATCATCCAATGACACAAACATACCTATTGGATGCACAAGATTGGTTAAAAACCCTAATTGGACAAGAATAAGCCTAGGGAGGACGAAAATGACATAAATGTTAATCCAATGACACAACTCAACTTATTGGATGCACAAGATTGGTTAAAAACCCTAATTGGACAAGAATATGCCTAGGGAGGACGAAAATGACCTAATTGATCATCCAATGACACAAACACACCTATTGGATGCACAAGATTGGTTAAAAACCCTAATTGGACAAGAATATGCCTAGGGAGGACGAAAATGACCTAACTATTAATTCAATGACACAAACAAAGTTATTGGATGCACAAGATTGGTTAAAAACCCTAATTGGACAAGAATAAGCCTAGGGAGGACGAAAATGACCTAATTGATCATCCAATGACACAAACACACCTATTCGATGCACAAGATTGGTTAAAAACCCTAATTGGACAAGAATATGCCTAGGGAGGACGAAAATGACCTAATTGATCATCCAATGACACAAACAAACTTATTGGATGCACAAGATTGGTTAAAAACCCTAATTGGACAAGAATAAGCCTAGGGAGGACGAAAATGACCTAAATGTTAATCCAATGACACAACTCAACTTATTGGATGGACAAGATTGGTTAAAAACCCTAATTGGACAAGAATAAGCCTAGGGAGGACGAAAATGACCTAAATGTTAATCCAATGACACAAATGAACTTATTGGATGCACAAGATTGGTTAAAAACCCTAATTGGACAAGAATAAGCCTAGGGAGGACGAAAATGACCTAAATGTTCATCCAATGACACAAACATACCTGTTGGATGCACAAGATTGGTTAAAAACCCTAATTGGACAAGAATAAGCCTAGGGAGGACGAAAATGACCTAAATGTTCATCCAATGACACAAACACACCTATTGGATGCACAAGATTGGTTAGAAACCCTAATTGGACAAGAATAAGCCTAGGGAGGACGAAAATGACCTAAATGTTCACCCAATGACACAAATGAACTTATTGGATGCACAAGATTGGTTAAAAACCCTAATTGCACAAGAATAAGCCTAGGGAGGACGAAAATAACCTAAATGTTCATCCAATGACACAAATGAACTTATAGGATGCACAAGATTGGTTAAAAACACTAATTGGACAAGAATAAGACTAGGGAGGACGAAAATGACCTAAATGTTCATCCAATGACACAATCACACCTATTGGATGCACAAGATTGGTTAGAAACCCTAATTGGACAAGAATAAGCCTAGGGAGGACGAAAATGACCTAAATGTTCATCCAATGACACAAACACACCTATTGGATGCACAAGATTGGTTAAAAACCCTAATTGGACAAGAATAAGCCTAGGGAGGACGAAAATGACCTAAATGTTTATCCAATGACACAAATGAACTTATTGGATGCACAAGATTGGTTAAAAACCCTAATTGGACAAGAATAAGCCTAGGGAGGACGAAAATGACCTAAATGTCCATCCAATGACACAAATACACCTATTGGATGCACAAGATTGGTTAAAAACCATAATTGGACAAGAATAAGCCTAGGGAAGACGAAAGTGACCTAAATGTTCGTCCAATGACACAAACACACCTATTGGATGCACAAGATTGGTTAGAAACCCTAATTGGACAAGAATAAGCCTAGGGAGGACGAAAATGACCTAAATGTTCATCCAATGACACAAACACACCTATTGGATGCACAAGATTGGTTAAAAACCCTAATTGGACAAGAATAATCCTAGGGAGGACGAAAATGACCTAAATGTTCATCCAATGACACAAATATACCTATTGGATGCACAAGATTGGTTAGAAACCCTAATTGGACAAGAATAAGCCTAGGGAGGACGAAAATGACCTAAATGTTAATCCAATGACACAAATGAACTTATTGGATGCACAAGATTGGTTAAAAACCCTAATTGGACAAGAATAAGCCTAGGGAGGACGAAAATGACCTAAATGTTCATCCAATGACACAAACACACCTATTGGATGCACAAGATTGGTTAGAAACCCTAATTTGACAAGAATAAGCCTAGGGAGGACGAAAATGACCTAACTATTCATCCAATGGCACAAATGAACTTATTGGATGCACAAGATTGCTTAAAACCTTAATTGGACAAGAATAAGACTAGGGAGGACAAAAATGTCCTAAATGTTCATCCAATGACACAAACACACCTATTGGATGCACAAGATTGGTTAGAAACCCTAATTGGACAAGAATAAGCCTAGGGAGGATGAAAATGACCTAAATATTCATCCAATGACACAAATGAACTTATTGGATGCACAAGATTGCTTAAAACCCTAATTGGACAAGAATAAGCCTAGGGAGGACGAAAATGACCTAAATATTCATCCAATGACACAAATGAACTTATTGGATGCACAAGATTGCTTAAAACCCTAATTGGACAAGAATAAGACTAGGGAGGACGAAAATGACCTAAATGTTCATCCAATGACACAAACACACCTATTGGATGCACAAGATTGGTTAGAAACCCTAATTGGACAAGAATAAGCCTAGGAAGGACGAAAAAGACCTAAATGTTCATCCAATGTCACAAACACACCTATTGGATGCACAAGATTGGTTAAAAACCCTAATTGGACAAGAATAAGGCTAGGGAGGATGAAAATAACCTAAATGTTAATCCAATGACACAAATGAACTTATTGGATGCACAAGATTGGTTAAAAACCCTAATTGGACAAGAATAAGCCTAGGGAGGACGAAAATGACCTAAATGTTCATCCAATGACACAAACACACCTATTGGATGCACAAGATTGGTTAAAAACCCTAATTGGACAAGAATAAGCCTAGGGAGGACGAAAATGACCTACATGTTCATCCAATGACACAAACACACCTATTGGATGCACAAGATTGGTTAAAAACCCTAATTGGACAAGAATAAGCCTAGGGAGGACGAAAATGACCTAAATGTTCATCCAATGACACAAACACACCTATTGGATGCACAAAATTGGTTAGAAACCCTAATTGGACAAGAATAAGCCTAGGGAGGACGAAAATGACCTAAATGTTAATCCAATGACACAAATGAACTTATTGGATGCACAAGATTGGTTAAAAACCCTAATTGGACAAGAATAAGCCTAGGGAGGACGAAAATGACCTAAATGTTCATCCAATGACACAAACACTCCTATTGGGTGCACACGATTGGTTAGAAACCCTAATTTGACAAGAATAAGCCTAGGGAGGACGAAAATGACCTAACTATTCATCCAATGACACAAATGAACTTATTGGATGCACAAGATTGGTTAAAAACCCTAATTGGACAAGAATAAGCCTAGGGAGGACGAAAATGACCTAAATGTTCATCCAATGACACAAACGCACCTATTGGATGCACAAGATTGTTTAGAAACCCTAATTGGACAAGAATAAGCCTAGGGAGGACGAAAATGACCTAAATGTTAATCCAATGACACAAATGAACTTATTGGATGCACAAGATTGGTTAAAAACCCTAATTGGACAAGAATAAGCCTAGGGAGGACGAAAATGACCTAAATGTTCATCCAATGACACAATTGAACTTGTTAGATGCACAAGATTGGTTAAAAACCCTAATTGGACAAGAATAAGCTTAGGGAGGACGAAAATGACCTAAATGTTCATCCAATGACACAAAAACACCTATTGGATGCCCAAGATTGGTTAGAAACCCTAATTGGACAAGAATAAGCCTAGGGAGGACGAAAATGACCTAAATGTTAATCCAATGACACAAATGAACTTATTGGATGCACAAGATTGGTTAAAAACCCTAATTGGACAAGAATAAGCCTAGGGAGGACGAAAATGACCTAAATGTTCATCCAATGACACAAACACACCTATTTGATGCACAAGATTGGTTAGAAACCCTAATTGGACAAGAATAAGCCTAGGAAGCACGAAAATGACCTAAATGTTAATCCAATGACACAAATGAACTTATTGGATGCACAAGATTGGTTAAAAACCCTAATTGGACAAGAATAAGCCTAGGGAGGACGAAAATGACCTAAATGTTCATCCAATGACACAAATGAACTTATTGGATGCATAAGATTGGTTAAAAACCCTAATTGGACAAGAATAAGCTTAGGGTGGACGAAAATGACCTAATTGTTCATCCAATGACACAAATGAACTTATTGGATGCACATGATTGGTTAAAAACCCTAATTGGACAAGAATAAGACTAGGGAGGACGAAAATGACCTAAATGTTCATCCAATGACACAAACACACCTATTGGATGCACAAGATTGGTTAGAAACCCTAATTGGACAAGAATAAGCCTAGGGAGGACGAAAATGACCTAAATGTTAATCCAATGACACAAATGAACTTATTGGATGCACAAGATTGGTTAGAAACCCTAATTGAACAAGAATAAGCCTAGGGAGGACGAAAATGACCTAAATGTTCACCCAATGACACCAATGAACTTATTGGATGCACTAGATTGGTTAAAAACCCTAATTGGACAAGAATAAGCCTATGGAGGATGAAAATGACCTAAATGTTCATCCAATGACACAAACACACCTATTGGATGCACAAGATTGGTTAAAAACACTAATTGGACAAGAATAAGAATAGGGAGGACGAAAATGACCTAAATGTTCATCCAATGACACAAATTAACTTATTGGATGCACAAGATTGGTTAAAAACCCTAATTGGACAAGAATAAGACTAGGGAGGACGAAAATGACCTAAATGTTCATCCAATGACACAAACACACCTATTGGATGCACAAGATTGGTTAAAAACCCTAATTGGACAAGAATTAGACTAGGGAGGACGAAAATGACCTAAATGTTCATCCAATGACACAAACACACCTATTGGATGCACAAGATTGGTTAAAAACCCTAATTGGACAACAATAAGCCTAGGGAGGATGAAAATGACCTAAATGTTCATTTTATGACACAAACACACCTATTGGATGCACAAGATTGGTTAAAAACCCTAATTGCACGAAAATAAGCCTAGGGAGGACGAAAATGTCCTAAATGTTCATGCAATGACACACATGAACTTATTGGATGCACAAGATTGCTTAAAACCCTAATTGGACAAGAATAAGACTAGGGAGGACGAAAATGACCTAAATGTTCATCCAATGACACAAACACACCTATTGGATGCACAAGATTGGTTAGAAACCCTAATTGGACAAGAATAAGCCTAGGGAGGACGAAAATGACCTAAATGTTCATCCAATGACACAAACATACCTATTGGATGCACACGATTGGTTAGAAACCCTAATTTGACAAGAATAAGCCTAGGGAGGACGAAAATGACCTAAATGTTCATCCAATGACACAAATGAACTTATTGGATGCACAAGATTGGTTAAAAATCCTAATTGGACAAGAATAAGCCTAGGTAGGACGAAAATGACCTGAATATTCATCCAATGACACAAACACACCTATTGGATGCCCAAGATTGGTTAAAAACCCTAATTGGACAAGAATAAGTCCAGGGAGGACGAAAATGACCTATGTTCATCAAATGGCTAAACACACCAATTAGATGCACAAGATTGGTTAGAAACCCTAATTGGACAAGAATAAGCCTAGGGAGGACGAAAATGACCTAAATGTTAATCCAATGACACAAACACACCTATTGGATGCACAAGATTGTTTAGAAACACTAATTGGACAAGAATAAGCCTAGGGAGGACGAAAATGACCTAAATGTTAATCCAATGACACAAATGAACTTATTGGATGCACAAGATTGGTTAAAAACCCTAATTGGACAAGAATAAGCCTAGGGAGGACGAAAATGACCTAAATGTTCATCCAATGACACAAACACACCTATTGGATACACAAGATTGTTTAGAAACCCTAATTCGACAAGAATAAGCCTAGGGAGGACGAAAATGACCTAAATGTTCATCCAATGACACAAACATACCTATTGGATGCACACGATTGGTTAGAAACCCTAATTTGACAAGAATAAGCCTAGGGAGGACGAAAATGACCTAAATGTTCATCCAATGACACAAATGAACTTATTGGATGCACAAGATTGGTTAAAAACCCTAATTGGACAAGAATAAGCCTAGGTAGGACGAAAATGACCTAAATATTCATCCAATGACACAAACACACCTATTGGATGCCCAAGATTCGTTAAAAACCCTAATTGGACAAGAATAAGTCCAGGGAGGACGAAAATGACCTAAATGTTCATCCAATGACACAAACACACCTATTGGATGCACAAGATTGGTTAGAAACCCTAATTGGACAAGAATAAGCCTAGGGAGGAAGAAAATGACCTAAATGTTAATCCAATGACACAAATGAACTTATTGGATGCACAAGATTGGTTAAAAACCCTAATTGGACAAGAATAAGCCTAGGGAGGACGAAAATAACCTAAATGTTCATCAAATGGCTAAACACACCTATTGGATGCACAAGATTGGTTAGAAACCCTAATTGGACAAGAATAAGCCTAGGGAGGACGAAAATGACCTAAATGTTCACCCAATGACACAAATGAACTTAGTGGATGCACAAGATTGGTTAAAACCCCTAATTGGACAAGAATAAGCCTAGGGAGGACGAAAATGACCTAAATGTTAATCCAATGACACAAATGAACTTATTGGATGCACAAGATTGGTTAAAAACCCTAATTGGACAAGAATAAGCCTAGGGAGGACGAAAATGACCTAAATGTTCATCCAATGACACAAACACACCTATTGGATGCACAAGATTGTTTAGAAACCCTAATTGGACAAGAATAAGCCTAGGGAGGACGAAAATGACCTAAATGTTAATCCAATGACACAACTGAACTTATTGGACGCACAAGATTGGTTAAAAACCCTAATTGGACATGAATAAGCCTAGGGAGGACGAAAATAACCTAAATGTTAATCCAATGACACAAATGAACTTATTGGATGCACAAGATTGGTTAAAAACCCTAATTGGACAAGAATAAGCCTAGGGAGGACGAAAATGACCTAAATGTTCATCCAATGACACAAACACACCTATTGGATGCACAAGATTAGTTAAAATCCCTAATTGGACAAGAATAAGCCTAGGGAGAACGAAAATGACCTAAATGTTCATCCAATGACACAAATGAACTTATTGGATGCACAAGATTGGTTAAAAACCCTAATTGGACAAGAATAAGCCTAGGGAAGACGAAAATGACCTAAATGTTCATCCAATGACACAAATGAACTTATTGGATGCACATGATTGGTTAAAAACCCTAATTGGACAAGAATAAGCCTAGGGAGGACGAAAATGACCTAAATGTTAATCCAATGACACAAATGAACTTATTGGATGCACAAGATTGCTAAAACCCTAATTGGACAAGAATAAGACTAGGGAGGACGAAAATGACCTAAATGTTCATCCAATGACACAAACACACCTATTGGATGCACAAGATTGGTTAGAAACCCTAATTGGACAAGAATAAGCCTAGGAAGGACGAAAATGACCTAAATGTTAATCCAATGACACAAATGAACTTATCGGATGCACAAGATTGGTTAAAAACCCTAATTGGACAAGAATAAGCCTAGGGAGGACGAAAATGACCTAAATGTTCATCCAATGACACAAATGAACTTATTGGATGCACAAGATTGCTTAAAAACCCTAATTGAACAAGAATAAGCCTAGGGAGGACGAAAAATGACCTAAATGTTTATCCAATGACACAAATGAACTTATTGGATGCACAAGATTGGTTAAAAACCCTAATTGGACAAGAATAAGCCTAGGGAGGACGAAAATGACCTAAATGTTCATCCAATGACACAAACACACCTATTGGATGCACAAGATTGGTTAAAAACCCTAATTGGACAAGAATAAGCGTAGGGAGGACGAAAATGACTTAAATGTTCATCCAATGACACAAACACACCTATTGGATGCACAAGATTGGTTAAAAACCCTAATTGGACAAGAATAAGCCTAGGGAGGACGAAAATGACGTAAATGTTCATCCAATGACACAAATGAACTTATTGGATGCACAAGATTGCTTAAAAACCCAAATTGGACAAGAATAAGCCTAAGGAGGATGAAAATGACCTAAATGTTCATCCAATGACACAAATACACCTATTGGATGCAAAAGATTGGTTAGAAACCCTAATTTGACAAGAATAAGCCTAGGGAGGACGAAAATGACCTAAATGTTCATCCAATGACACAAACACACCTATTGGATGCACAAGATTGGTTAAAAACCCTAATTGGACAAGAATAAGCCTAGGGAGGACGAAAATGACCTAAATGTTCATCCAATGACACAAATGAACTTATTGGATGCACAAGATTGGTTAGAAACCCTAATTGGACAAGAATAAGCCTAGGGAGGACGAAAATGACAAAAATGTTCATCTAATGACACAAATGAACTTATTGGATGCACAAGATTGCTTATAAACCGTAATTGGACAAGAATGAGCCTAGGGAGGACGAAAATGACCTAAATGTTCATCCAATGACACAAATGAACTTATTGGATGCACAAGATTGCTTATAAACCCTAATTGGACAAGAATAAGCCTAGGGAGGACGAAAATGACCTAAATGTTCATCCAATGACACAAATGAACTTATTGGACGCACAAGATTGGTTAGAAACCCTAATTGGACAAGAATAAGCCTAGGGAGGACGAAAATGACCTAAATGTTCATCCAATGACACAAATGAACTTATTGGATGCACAAGATTGGTTAAAAACCCTAATTGGACAAGAATAAGCCTAGGGAGGACGAAAATGACCTAAATGTTCATCAAATGACTAAACACACCTGTTGGATGCACAAGATTGGTTAGAAACCCTAATTGGACAAGAATAAGCCTAGGGAGGACGAAAATGACCTAAATGTTCACCCAATGACACAAATGAACTTATTGGATGCACAAGATTGGTTAAAAACCCTAATTGGACAAGAATAAGCCTAGGGAGGACGAAAATGACCTAAATGTTCATCCAATGAAACAAACACACCTATTGGATGCACAAGATTGTTTAGAAACCCTAATTGGACAAGAATAAGCCTTGGGAGAACGAAAATGACCTAAATGTTCATCCAACGACACAAATGAACTTATTGGATGCACAAGATTGGTTAAAAACCCTAATTGGACAAGAATAAGCCTAGGGAGGACGAAAATGACCTAAATGTTCATCCAATGACACAAACACACCTATTGGATGCACAAGATTGTTTACAAACCCTAATTGGACAAGAATAAGCCTTGGGAGGACGAAAATGACCTAAATGTTCATCCAATGACACAAACACACCTATTGGATGCACAAGATTGTTTAGAAACCCTAATTGGACAAGAATAAGCCTTGAGAGGACGAAAATGACCTAAATGTTCATCCAATGACACAAATGAACATATTGGATGCACAAGATTGGTTAAAAACCCTAATTGGACAAGAATAAGCCTAGGGAGGACGAAAATGACCTAAATGTTCATCAAATGACTAAACACACCTATTGGATGCACATGATTGGTTAGAAACCCTAATTAGACAAGAATAAGCCTAGGGAGGACGAAAATTACCTAAATGTTCACCCAATGACACAAATGAACTTATTGGATGCAAAAGATTGGTTAAAAACCCTAATTAGACAAGAATAAGCCTAGGGAGGACGAAAATGACCTAAATGTTCATCCAATGACACAAACACACCTATTGGATGCACAAGATTGGTTAAAAACCCTAATTGGACAAGAATAAGCCTAGGGAGGACGAAAATGACCTAAATGTTCACCCAATGACACAAATGAACTTATTGGATGCACAAGATTGGTTAAAAACCCTAATTGGACAAGAATAAGCCTAGGGAGGACGAAAATGACCTAAATGTTCATCCAATGACACAAACACACCTATTGGATGCACAAGAATGCATAAAAACCCTAATTGGACAAGAATAAGACTAGGGAGGACGAAAATGACCTAAATGTTCCTCCAATGACACAAACACACCTATTGGATGCACAAGATTGCATAAAAACCCTAATTCGACAAGAATAAGACTAGGAAGGACGAAAATGACCTGAATGTTCCTCCAATGACACAAACACACCTATTGGATGCACAAGATTGCATAAAAACCCTAATTGGACAAGAATAAGACTAGGGAGGACGTAAATGACCTAAATGTTCCACCAATGACACAAATGAACTTATTGGATGCACAAGGTTGGTTAAAAACCCTAAATAGACAAGAATAAGCCTAGGGAGGACGAAAATGACCTAAATGTTCAACCAATGACACAAATGAACTTATTGGATGCACAAGATTGGTTAAAAACCCTAATTGGACAAGAATAAGCCTAGGGAGGACGAAAATGACCTAAATGTTCGTCCAATGACACAAACACACCTATTGGATGCACAAGATTGTATGAAAACCCTAATTGGACAAGAATAAGACTAGGGAGGACGAAAATGACCTAAATGTTCATCCAATGACACAAATGAACTTATTGGATGCACAAGATTGGTTAAAAACCCTAATTGGACAAGAATAAGCCTAGGGAGGACGAAAAATGACCTAAATGTTCATCCAATGACACAAACACACCTATTGGATGCACAAGATTGGTTAAAAACCCTAATTGGACAAGAATAAGCATAGGGAGGACAAAAATGACCTAGATGTTCATCCAATGACACAAACACACCTATTGGATGCAAAAGATTGGTTAGAAACCCTAATTGGACAAGAATAAGCCTTGGGAGGACGAAAATGACCTAAATGTTAATCCAATGACACAAATGAACTTATTGGATGCACAAGATTGGTTAAAAACCCTAATTGGACAAGAATAAGCCTAGGGAGGACGAAAATGACCTAAATGTTCATCCAATGACACAAACACACCTATTGGAAGCACAAGATTGGTTAGAAACCCTAATTGGACAAGAATAAGCCTTAGGAGGACGAAAATGACCTAAATGTACATCCAATGACACAAATGAACTTATTGGATGCACAAGATTGGTTAAAAACCCTAATTGGACAAGAATAAGCCTAGGGAGGACGAAAATGACCTAAATGTTCATCCAATGACACAAACACACCTATTGGATGCACAAGATTGTTTAGAAACCCTAATTGGACAAGAATAAGCCTAGGGAGGACGAAAATGACCTAAATGTTAATCCAATGACACAAATGAACTTATTGGATGCACAAGATTGGTTAAAAACCCTAATTGGACAAGAATAAGCCTAGGGAGGACGAAAATGACCTAAATGTTCATCCAATGACACAAACACACCTATTGGATGCACACGATTGGTTAGAAACCCTAATTTGACAAGAGTAAGCCTAGGGAGGACGAAAATGACCTAAATATTCATCCAATGACACAAATGAACTTATTGGATGCACAAGATTGGTTAAAAACCCTAATTGGACAAGAATAAGCCTAGGGAGGACGAAAATAACCTAAATGTTCATCAAATGGCTAAACACACCTATTGGATGCACAAGATTGGTTAGAAACCCTAATTGGACAAGAATAAGCTTAGGGAGGACGAAAATGACCTAAATGTTCATCCAATGACACAAACACACCTATTGGATGCACAAGATGGTTTAGAAACCCTAATTGGACAAGAATAAACCTAGGGAGGACGAAAATGACCTAAATGTTAATCCAATGACACAAATGAACTTATTGGATGCACAAGATTGGTTAAAAATCCTAATTGGACAAGAATAAGCCTAGGTAGGACGAAAATGACCTAAATATACATCCAATGACACAAACACACCTATTGGATGCCCAAGATTGGTTAAAAACCCTAATTGGACAAGAATAAGTCCAGGGAGGACGAAAATGACCTATGTTCATCAAATGGCTAAACACACCAATTGGATGCACAAGATTGGTTAGAAACCCTAATTGGACAAGAATAAGCCTAGGGAGGACGAAAATGACCTAAATGTTAATCCAATGACACAAACACACCTATTGGATGCACAAGATTGTTTAGAAACACTATTTGGACAAGAATAAGCCTAGGGAGGACGAAAATGACCCAAATGTTAATCCAACGACACAAACACACCTATTGGATGCACAAGATTGGTTAAAAACCCTAATTGGACAAGAATAAGCCTAGGGAGGACGAAAATGACCTAAATGTTAATCCAATGACACAAATGAACTTATTGGATGCACAAGATTGCTTAAAACCCTAATTGGACAAGAATATGACTAGGGAGGACGAAAATAACCTAAATGTTCATCCAATGACACAAATGAACTTATTGGATGCACAAGATTGGTTAAAAACCCTAATTGGACAAGAATAAGCCTAGGGAGGACGAAAATGACCTAAATGTTCACCCAATGACACAAATGAACTTATTGGATGCACAAGATTGGTTAAAAACCCTAATTGGACAAGAATAAGCTTTGGGAGGACGAAAATGACGTAAATGTTAATCCAATGACACAAATGAACTTATTGGATGCACAAGATTGCTTAAAACCCTAATTGGACAAGAATAAGCCTAGGGAGGACGAAAATGACCTAAATGTTCATCCAATGACACAAACACACCTATTGGATGCACAAGATTGTTTTGAAACCCTAATTGGACAAGAATAAGCTTAGGGAGGACGAAATTGACCTAAATGTTCATCCAATGACACAAATGAACTTATTGGATGCACAAGATTGGTTAAAAACCCTAATTGGACAAGAATAAGTCTAGGGAGGACGAAAATGACCTAAATGTTCATCCAATGACACAATTGAACTTATTGGATGCACAAGATTGGTTAAAAACCCTAATTGGACAAGAATAAGCCTAGGGAGGACGAAAATGACCTAAATGTTCACCCAATGACACAAATGAACTTATTGGATGCACAAGATTGGTTAAAAACCCTAATTGGACAAGAATAAGCCTAGGGAGGACGAAAATGACCTAAATAGTAATCCAATGACACAAATGAACTTATTGGATGCACAAGATTGGTTAAAAACCCTAATTGGACAAGAATAAGCCTAGGGAGGACGAAAATGACCTAAATGTTCATCCAATGACACAAACACACCTATTGGATGCACAAGATTGTTTAGAAACCCTAATTGGACAAGAATAAGCCTAGGGAGGACGAAAATGACCTAAATGTTCATCCAATGACACAAACACACCTATTGGATACACAAGATTGTTTAGAAACCCTAATTGGACAAGAATAAGCCTAGGGAGGACGAAAATGACCTAAATATTAATCCAATGACACAAGTGAACTTATTGGATGCACAAGATTGCTTAAAACCCTAATTGGACAAGAATAAGACAAGGGAGGACGAAAATAACCTAAATGTTCATCCAATGACACAAACACACCTATTGGATGCACAAGATTGGTTAAAAACCCTAATTGGACAAGAATAAGCCTAGGGAGGACGAAAATGACCTAAATGTTCATCCAATGACACAAACACACCTATTGGATGCACAAGATTGTTTAGAAACCCTAATTGGACAAGAATAAGCCTAGGGAGGACGAAAATGACCTAAATGTTCATCCAATGACACAAATGAACTTATTGGATGCAGAAGATTGGTTAAAAACCCTAATTGGACAAGAATAAGCCTAGGGAGGACGAAAATGACCTAAATGTTCATCCAATGACACAAACACACCTATTGAATGCACAAGATTGGTTAAAAATCATAATTGGACAAGAATAAGCCTAGGGAGGACGAAAATGACCTAAATGTTCATCCAATGACACAAACACACCTATTGGATGCACAAGATTGGTTAGAAACCCTAATTGGACAAGAATAAGCCTAGGGAGGACGAAAATGACCTAAATGTTAATCCAATGACACAAATGAACTTATTGGATGCACAAGATTGGTTAAAAACCCTAATTGGACAAGAATAAGCCTAGGGAGGACGAAAATAACCTAAATGTTCATCAAATGACTAAACACACCTATTTGATGCACAAGAATGGTTAGAAACCCTAATTGGACAAGAATAAGCCTAGGGAGGACGAAAATGACCTAACTATTCATCCAATGACACAAATGAACTTATTGGATGAACAAGATAGCTTAAAACCCTAATTGGACAAGAATAAGACTAGGGAGGACGAAAATGACCTAAATGTTCATCCAATGACACAAACACACCTATTGGATGCACAAGATTGGTTAGAAACCCTAATTGGACAAGAATAAGCCTAGGGAGGACGAAAATGACCTAAATGTTCACCCAATGACACAAATGAACTTATTGGATGCACAAGATTGGTTAAAAACCCTAATTGGACAAGAATAAGCCTAGGGAGGACGAAAATGACCTAAATGTTAATCCAATGACACAAACAAACCTATTGGATGCACAAGATTGGTTAAAAACCCTAATTGGACAAGAATAAGCCTAGGGAGGACGAAAATGACCTAAATGTTCATCCAATGACACAAATGAACTTATTGGATGCACAAGATTACTTAAAAACCCTAATTGGACAAGAATAAGCCTAGGGAGGACGAAAATGACCTAAATGTTCATCCAATGACACAAACACACCTATTGGATGCACAAGATTGGTTAAAAACCCTAATTGGACAAGAATAAGCCTAGGGAGGACGAAAATGACCTAAATGTTCATCAAATGGCTAAACACACCTATTGGATGCACAAGATTGGTTAGAAACCCTAATTGGACAAGAATAAGCCTAGGGAGGACGAAAATGACCTAAATGTTCATCCAATGACACAAACACACCTATTGGATGCACAAGATTGTTTAGAAACCCTAATTGGACAAGAATAAGCCTAGGGAGGACGAAAATGACCTAACTATTCATCCAATGACACAAATGAACTTATTGGATGCACAAGATAGCTTAAAACCCTAATTGGACAAGAATATGCCTAGGGAGGACGAAAATGACCTAAATGTTCATCCAATGACACAAATGAACTTATTGGATGCACAAGATTGGTTAAAAACCCTAATTGGACAAGAATAAGCCTAGGGAGGATGAAAATGACCTAAATGTACATCCAATGACACAAACACACCTATTGGATGCACAAGATTGGTTAAAAACCCTAATTGGACAAGAATATGCCTAGGGAGGACGAAAATGACCTAAATGTTCACCCAATGACACAAATGAACTTATTGGATGCACAAGATTGGTTAAAAACCCTAATTGGACAAGAATAAGCCTAGGGAGGACGAAAATGACCTAAATGTTCATCCAATGACACAAACACACCTATTGGATGCACAAGGTTGGTTAGAAACACTAATTGCACAAGAATAAGCCTAGGGAGGACGAAAATGACCTAAATGTTAATCCAATGACACAAATGAACTTATTGGATGCACAAGATTGGTTAAAAACCCTAATTGGACAAGAATAAGCCTAGGGAGGACGAAAATGACCTAAATGTTCATCCAATGACACAAATGAACTTATTGGATGCACAAGATTGGTTAAAAACCCTAATTGGACAAGAATAAGCCTAGGGAGGACGAAAATGACCTAAATGTTCATCCAATGACACAAATGAACTTATTCGATGCACAAGATTGCATAAAAACCCTAATTGGACAAGAATAAGACTAGGGAGGACGAAATTGACCTAAATGTTCATCCAATGACACAAATGAACTTATTGTATGCACAAGATTGGTTAAAAACCCAAATTGGACAAGAATAAGCCTAGGGAGGACGAAAATGACCTAAATGTTCATCCAATGACACAAACACACATATTGGATGCACAAGATTGCTTAAAACCCTAATTGGACAAGACTAAGACTAGGGAGGACGAAAATGACCTAAATGTTCATCCAATGACACAAATGAACTTATTGGATGCACAAGATTGGTTAAAAACCCTAATTGGACAAGAATAAGCCTAGGGAGGACGAAAATGACCTAAATGTACATCAAATGACTAAACACACCTATTGGATGCACAAGATTGGTTAGATACCCTAATTGGACAAGAATAAGCCTAGGGAGGACGAAAATGACCTAAATGTTAATCCAATGACACAAATGAACTTATTGGATGCACAAGATTGGTTAAAAACCCTAATTGGACAAGAATAAGCCTAGGGAGGACGAAAATGACCTAAATGTTCATCCAATGACACAAACACACCTATTGGATGCACAAGATTGGTTAGAAACCCTAATTGGACAAGAATAAGCCTAGGAAAGACGAAAATGACCTAAATGTTAATCCAATGACACAAATGAACTTATTGGATGCACAAGATTGGTTAAAAACCATAATTGGACAAGAATAAGCCTAGGGAGGACGAAAATGACCTAAATGTTCATCCAATGACACAAACACACCTATTGGATGCACAAGACTGCTTAAAACCCTAATTGGACAAGAATAAGCCTAGGAAGGACGAAAACGACCAAAATGTTCATTCAATGACACAAATGAACTTATTGGATGCACAAGATTGGTTAAAAACCCTAATTGGACAAGAATAAGCCTAGGGAGGACGAAAATGACCTAAATGTTAATCCAATGACACAAATGAACTTATTGGATGCACAAGATTGGTTAAAAACCCTAATTGGACAAGAATAAGCCTAGGGAGGACGAAAATAACCTAAATGTTCATCAAATGGCTAAACACACCTATTGGATGCACAAGATTGGTTAGAAACCCTAATTGGACAAGAATAAGCCTAGGGAGGACGAAAATGACCTAAATGTTCATCCAATGACACAAACACACCTATTGGATGCACAAAATTGTTTAGAAACCCTAATTGGACAAGAATAAGCCTAGGGAGGACGAAAATGACCTAAATGTTAATCCAATGACACAAATGAACTTATTGGATGCACAAGATTGGTTAAAAACCCTAATTGGACAAGAATAAGCCTAGGGAGGACGAAAATGACCTAAATGTTCATCCAATGACACAAACACACCTATTGGATACACAAGATTGTTTAGAAACCCTAATTGGACAAGAATAAGCCTAGGGAGGACGAAAATGACCTAAATGTTCATCCAATGACACAAACACACCTATTGGATGCACACGATTGGTTAGAAACCCTAATTTGACAAGAATAAGCCTAGGGAGGACGAAAATGACCTAAATGTTCATCCAATGACACAAATGAACTTATTGGATGCACAAGATTGGTTAAAAACCCTAATTGGACAAGAATAAGCCTAGGGAGGACGAAAATGACCTAAATGTTCATCCAATGACACAAACACACCTATTGGACACACAAGATTGTTTAGAAACCCTAATTGGACAAGAATAAGCCTAGGGAGGACGAAAATGACCTAAATGTTAATCCAATGACACAAATGAACTTATTGGATGCACAAGATTGCTAAAAACCCTAATTGGACAAGAATAAGACTAGGGAGGACGAAAATAACCTAACTGTTCATCCAATGACACAAACACACCTATTGGATGCACAAGATTGGTTAAAAACCCTAATTGGACAAGAATAAGCCTAGGGAGGACGAAAATGACCTAAATGTTCATCCAATGACACAAACACACCTATTGGATGCACAAGATTGGTTAGAAACCCAAATTCGACAAGAATAAGCCTAGGGAGGACGAAAATGACCTAAATGTTCATCCAATAACACAAACTCACCTATTGGATGCACAAGATTGGTTAAAAACCCTAATTGGACAAGAATAAGCCTAGGGAGGACGAAAATGAACTAAATGTTCATCCAATGACACAAATGAACTTATTGGTTGCACAAGATTGGTTAAAAACCCTAATTGGACAAGAATAAGCCTAGGGAGGACGAAAATGACCTAAATGTTCATCCAATGACACAAACACACCTATTGGATGCACAAGATTGTTTAGAAACCCTTATTGGACAAGAATAAGACCAGGGAGGATGAAAATGACCTAAATGTTCATCCAATGACACAAACACACCTATTGGAAGCACAAGATTGGTTAGAAACCCTAATTGGACAAGAATAAGCCTAGGGAGGAAGAAAATGACCTAAATGTTAATCCAATGACACAAATGAACTTATTGGATGCACAAGATTGGTTAAAAACCATAATTGGACAAGAATAAGCCTAGGGAGGACGAAAATAACCTAAATGTTCATCAAATGGCTAAACACACCTATTGGATGCACAAGATTGGTTAGAAACCCTAATTGGACAAGAATAAGCCTAGGGATGACGAAAATGACCTAAATGTTCATCAAATGACTAAACACACCTATAGGATGCACAAGATTGGTTAAAAACCCTAATTGGACAAGAATAAGCCTAGGGAGGACGAAAATGACCTAAATGTTCATCCAATGACACAAACATACCTATTGGATGCCCAAGATTGGTTAAAAACCCTAATTGGACATGAATAAGCTTAGGGAGGACGAAAATGACCTAAATGTTCATCCAATGACACAAACACACCTATTGGATGCACAAGATTGGTTAGAAACCCTAATTGGACAAGAATAAGCCTAGGGAGGACGAAAATGACCTAAATGTTCACCCAATGACACAAATGAACTTATTGGATGCACAAGATTGGTTAAAAACCCTAATTAAACAAGAATAAGCCTAGGGAGGACGAAAATGACCTAAATGTTCATCCAATGACACAAACACACCTATTGGATGCACAAGATTGGTTAAAAACCCTAATTGGACAAGAATAAGCCTAGGGAGGACGAAAATGACCTAAATTTTAATCCAATGACACAAATGAACTTATTGGATGCACAAGATTGGTTAAAAACCCTAATTGGACAAGAATAAGCCTAGGGAGGACGAAAATGACCTAAATGTTAATCCAATGACACAAATGAACTTATTGGATGCACAAGATTGGTTAAAAACCCTAATTGGACAAGAATAAGCCTAGGGAGGACGAAAATGACCTAAAAGATAATCCAATGACACAAATGAACTTATTGGATGCAGAAGATTGGTTAAAAACCCTATTTGCACATGAATAAGCCTAGAGAGGACGAAAATGACATAAATTTTAATCTAGTGACACAAATGAAATATTGGATGCACAAGATTGGTTAAAAACCCTAATTGGACAAGAATAAGCCTAGGGAGGACGAAAATGACCTAAATGTTAATCCAATGACACAAATGAACTTATTGGATGCACAAGATTGGTTAAAAACCCTAATTGGACAAGAATAAGCCTAGGGAGGACGAAAATGACCTAAATGTTCATCCAATGACACAAACACACCTATTGGATGCACAAGATTGGTTAAAAACCCTAATTGGACAAGAATAAGCATAGGTAGGATGAAAATGACCTAAATGTTCATCCAATGACACAAACACACCTATTGGATGCACAAGATGGGTTAAAAACCCTAATTGGACAAGAATAAGCCTAGGGAGGACGAAAATGACCTAAATGTTAATCCAATGACACAAATTAACTTATTGGATGCACAAGATTGGTTAAAAACCCTAATTGGACAAGAATAAGCCTAGGGAGGACGAAAATGACCTAAATGTTAATCCAATGACACAACTCAACTTATTGGATGCACAAGATTGGTTAAAAACCCTTAAGAATAAGCCTAGGGAGGACGAAAATGACCTAATTGATCATCCAATGACACAAACACACCTATTGGATGCACAAGATTGGTTAAAAACCCTAATTGGACAAGAATAAGCCTAGGGAGGACGAAAATGACCTAAATGTTCATCCAATGACACAAACACACCTATTAGATGCACAAGATTTGTTAAAAACCCTAATTGGACAAGAATAAGCCTAGGGAGGACGAAAATGACCTAAATGTTAATCCAATGACACAAATGAACTTATTGGATGCACAAGATTGGTTAAAAACCCTAATTGGACAAGAATAAGCCTAGGGAGGACGAAAATAACCTAAATGTTCATCCAATGAGACAAATGAACTTATTGGATGCACAAGATTGGTTAAAAACCCTAATTGGACAAGAATAAGCCTAGGGAGGACGAAAATGACCTAAATGTTCATCCAATGACACAAACACACCTATTGGATGCACAAGATTGTTTAGAAACCCTAATTGGAAAAGAATAAGCCTAGGGAGGACGAAAATGACCTAAATGTTCATCCAATGACACAAATGAACTTATTGGATGCACAAGATTGGTTAAAAACCCTAATTGGACAAGAATAAGCCTAGGGAGGACGAAAATGACCTAAATGTTCATCCAATGACATAAATGAACATATTGGATGCACAAGATTGGTTAAAAACCCTAATTGGACAAGAATAAGCCTATGGAGGACGAAAATGACCTAAATGTTCATCCAATGACACAAATGAACTTATTGGATGCACAAGATTGCTTAAAAACCCTAATTGGACAAGAATAAGCCTAGGGAGGACGAAAATGACCTAAATGTTCATCCAATGACACAAATTCACCTATTGGATGCACAAGATTGGTTAAAAACCCTAATTGGACTAGAATATGCCTATGGAGGACGAAAATGACCTAAATGTTCATCCAATGACACAAATGAACTTATTGGATGCACAAGATTGCTTAAAAACCCTAATTGGACAAGAATAAGCCTAGGGAGGACGAAAATGACCTAAATGTTCATCCAACGACACAAATGAACTTATTGGATACACAAGATTGGTTAAAAACCCTAATTGGACAAGAATAAGCCTTGGGAGGACGAAAATGATCTAAATGTTCATCCAATGACACAAATGAACTTATTGGATGCACAAGATTGGTTAAAAACTCTAATTGGACAAGAATAAGCCTAGGGTGGACGAAAATGACCTAAATGTTCATCCAATGACACAAATGAACTTATTGGATGCACAAGATTGGTTAAAAACCCTAATTCGACAAGAATAAGCCTAGGTAGGACGACAATGACTTAAATCTTAATCCAATAACACAAATTAACTTATTGGATGCACAAGATTGCTTAAAACCCTAATTGGACAAGAATAAGACTAGGGAGGACGAAAATGACCTAAATGTTCATCCAATGACACAAACACACCTATTGGATGCACAAGATTGGTTAAAAACCCTAATTGGACAACAATAAGCCTAGGGAGGATGAAAATGACCTAAATGTTCATCGAATGACACAAACACACCTATTGGATGCACAAGATTGGTTAAAAACCCTAATTGCACAAAAATAAGCATTGGGAGGACGAAAATGACCTAAATTTTAATCAATGACACAAATGAACTTATTGGATGCACAAGATTGCTTAAAACCCTAATTGGACAAGAATAAGACTAGGGAGGACGAAAATGACCTAAATGTTCATCCAATGACACAAACACACCTATTGGATGCACAAGATTGGTTAAAAACCCTAATTGGACAAGAATAAGCCTAGGGAGGACGAAAATGACCTAAATGTTCATCCAATGACTCAAACACACCTATTGGATGCACAAGATTGGATAGAAACCCAAATTGGACAAGAATAAGCCTAGGGAGGACGAAAATGACCTAAATGTTAATCCAATGACACAAATGAACTTATTGGATGCACAAGATTGGTTAAAAACCCTAATTGGACAAGAATAAGCCTAGGGAGGACGAAAATAACCTAAATGTTCATCAAATGACTAAACACGCCTATTGGATGCACAAGATTGGACAAGAATAAGCCTAGGGAGGACGAAAATGACCTAAATGTTCATCCAATGACACAAACAGACCTATTGGATGCACAAGATTGGTTAAAAACCCTAATTGGACAAGAATAAGCCTAGGGAGGACGAAAATGACCTAAATGTTAATCCAATGACACAAATGAACTTATTGGATGCACAAGATTGGTTAAAAACCCTAATTGGACAAGAATAAGCCTAGGGAGGACGAAAATGACCTAAATGTTCATCCAATGACACAAAAGAACCTATTGGATGCACAAGATTGGTTAAAAACCCTAATTGGACAAGAATAAGCCTAGGGAGGACGAAAATGACCTAAATGTTCATCCAATGACACAAACACACCTATTGGATGCACAAGATTGGTTAGAAACCCAAATTCGACAAGAATAAGCCTAGGGAGGACGAAAATGACCTAAATGTTCATCCAATGACACAAACTCACCTATTGGATGCACAAGATTGGTTAAAAACCCTAATTGGACAAGAATAAGCCTAGGGAGGACGAAAATGAACTAAATGTTCATCCAATGACACAAATGAACTTATTGGTTGCACAAGATTGGTTAAAAACCCTAATTGGACAAGAATAATCCTAGGGAGGACGAAAATGACCTAAATGTTCATCCAATGACACAAACACACCTATTGGATGCACAAGATTGTTTAGAAACCCTAATTGGACAAGAATAAGACCAGGGAGGATGAAAATGACCTAAATGTTCATCCAATGACACAAACACACCTATTGGAAGCACAAGATTGGTTAGAAACCCTAATTGGACAAGAATAAGCCTAGGGAGGAAGAAAATGACCTAAATGTTAATCCAATGACACAAATGAACTTATTGGATGCACAAGATTGGTTAAAAACCATAATTGGACAAGAATAAGCCTAGGGAGGACGAAAATAACCTAAATGTTCATCAAATGGCTAAACACACCTATTGGATGCACAAGATTGGTTAGAAACCCTAATTGGACAAGAATAAGCCTAGGGATGACGAAAATGACCTAAATGTTCATCAAATGACTAAACACACCTATAGGATGCACAAGATTGGTTAAAAACCCTAATTGGACAAGAATAAGCCTAGGGAGGACGAAAATGACCTAAATGTTCATCCAATGACACAAACATACCTATTGGATGCCCAAGATTGGTTAAAAACCCTAATTGGACATGAATAAGCATAGGGAGGACGAAAATGACCTAAATGTTCATCCAATGACACAAACACACCTATTGGATGCACAAGATTGGTTAGAAACCCTAATTGGACAAGAATAAGCCTAGGGAGGACGAAAATGACCTAAATGTTCACCCAATGACACAAATGAACTTATTGGATGCACAAGATTGGTTAAAAACCCTAATTGGACAAGAATAAGCCTAGGTAGGACGAAAATAACCTAAATATTCATCCAATGACACAAACACACCTATTGGATGCCCAAGATTGGTTAAAAACCCTAATTGGACAAGAATAAACCTAGGGAGGACGAAAATGACCTAAATGTTCATCCAATGACACAAACACACCTATTGGATGCACAAGATTGGTTAGAAACCCTAATTGGACAAGAAAAAGCCTAGGGAGGACGACAATGACCTAAATGTTAATCCAATGACACAAATGAACCTATTGGATGCACAAGATTGGTAAAAAACCCTAATTGGACAAGAATAATCCTAGGGAGGACGAAAATAACCTAAATGTTCATCCAATGGCTAAACACACCTATTGGATGCACAAGATTGGTTAGAAACCCTAATTGGACAAGAATAAGCCTAGGGAGGACGAAAATGACCTAAATGTTCACCCAATGACACAAATGAACTTATTGGATGCACAAGATTGGTTAAAAACCCTAATTGGACAAGAATAAGCCTAGGGAGGACGAAAATGACCTAAATGTTAATCCAATGACACAAATGAACTTATTGGATGCACAAGATTGGTTAAAAACCGTAATTGGACAAGAATAAGCCTAGGGAGGACGAAAATGACCTAAATGTTCATCCAATGACACAATTGAACTTATTGGATGCACAAGATTGGTTAAAACCCCTAATGGGACAAGAATCAGCCTAGGGAGGACGAAAATGACCTAAATGTTCATCCAATGTCACAAACACACCTATTGGATGCACAAGATTGGTTAAAAACCCTAATTGGACAAGAATAAGCCTAGGGAGGACGAAAATAACCTAAATGTTCATCAAATGACTAAACACACCTATTGGATGCACAAGATTGGTTAGAAACCCTAATTGGACAAGAATAAGCCTAGGGAGGACGAAAATGACCTAAATGTTCACCCAATGACACAAATGAACTTATTGGATGCACAAGATTGGTTAAAAACCCTAATTGGACAAGAATAAGCCTAGGGAGGATGAAAATAACCTGAATGTTCATCCAATGACACAAACACACCTATTGGATGCACAAGATTGGTTAAAAACCCTAATTGGACAAGAATAAGCATAGGGAGGACGAAAATGACCTAAATGTTCATCCAATGACACAAACACACCTATTGGATGCACAAGAATGGTTAGAAACCCTAATTGGACAAGAATAAGCCTAGGGAGGACGAAAATGACCTAAATGTTCACCCAATGACACAAATGAACTTATTGGATGCACAAGATTGGTTAAAAACCCTAATTGGACAAGAATAAGCCTAGGGAGGACGAAAATGACCTAAATGTTCATCCAATGACACAAACACACCTATTGGATGCACAAGATTGGTTAGAAACCCTAATTGGACAAGAATAAGCCTAGGAAGGACGAAAATGACCTAAATGTTCATCGAATGACACAAACACACCTATTGAATGCACAAGATTGTTTAGAAATCCTAATTGGACAAGAATAAGCTTAGGGAGGACGAAAATGACCTAAATGTTCATCCAATGACACAAACACACCTATTGGATGCACTAGATTGGTTAGAAACCCTAATTGGACAAGAATAAGCCTAGGGAGGACGAAAATGACCTAAATGTTAATCCAATGACACAAATGAACTTATTGGATGCACAATATTGGTTAAAAACACTAATTGGACAAGAATAAGCCTAGGGAGGACGAAAATGACCTAAATGTTCATCCAATGACACAAACACACCTATTGGATGCACAAGATTGGTTAGAAACCCTAATTGGACAAGAATAAGCCTAGGGAGGACGAAAATGACCTAAATGTTAATCCAATGACACAAATGAACTTATTGGATGCACAAGATTGGTTAAAAACCCTAATTGGACAAGAATAAGCCTAGGGAGGACGAAAATAACCTAAATGTTCATCAAATGACTAAACACACCTATTTGATGCACAAGAATGGTTAGAAACCCTAATTGGACAAGAATAAGCCTAGGGAGGACGAAAATGACCTAACTATTCATCCAATGACACAAATGAACTTATTGGATGAACAAGATAGCTTAAAACCCTAATTGGACAAGAATAAGACTAGGGAGGACGAAAATGACCTAAATGTTCATCCAATGACACAAACACACCTATTGGATGCACAAGATTGGTTAGAAACCCTAATTGGACAAGAATAAGCCTAGGGAGGACGAAAATGACCTAAATGTTCACCCAATGACACAAATGAACTTATTGGATGCACAAGATTGGTTAAAAACCCTAATTGGACAAGAATAAGCCTAGGGAGGACGAAAATTACCTAAATGTTCATCCAATGACACAAATGAACATATTGGATGCACAAGATTGGTTAAAAACCCTAATTGGACAAGAATAAGCCTAGGGAGGACGAAAATGACCTAAATGTTCATCCAATGACACAAACACACCTATTGGATGCACAAGATTGTTTAGAAACCCTAATTGGAGAAGAATAAGCATAGGGAGGACGAAAATGACCTAAATGTTCATCCAATGACACAAACACACCTATTGAATGCACAAGATTGTTTAGAAACCCTAATTGGACAAGAATAAGCATAGGGAGGACGAAAATGACCTAAATGTTCATCCAATGACACAAACACACCTATTGAATGCACAAGATTGTTTTGAAACCCTAATTGGACAAGAATAAGCTTAGGGAGGACCAAAATGACCTAAATGTTCATCCAATGACACAAACACACCTATTGGATGCACAAGATTGGATAAAATCCCTAATTGGACAAGAATAAGCCTAGGGAGGACGAAAATGACCTAAATGTTCATCAAATGACTAAACACACCTATTGGATGCACAAGATTGTTTAGAAACCCTAATTGGACAAGAATAAGCCTTGGGAGGACGAAAATGACCTAAATGTTCATCCAATGACACAAATGAACATATTGGATGCACAAGATTGGTTAAAAACCCTAATTGGACAAGAATAAGCCTAGGGAGAACGAAAATGACCTAAATGTTCATCAAATGACTAAACACACCTATTGGATGCACAAGATTGGTTAGAAACCCTAATTGGACAAGAATAAGCCTAGGGAGGACGAAAATGACCTAAATGTTCATCCAATGACACAAACACACCTATTGGATGCACAAGATTGGTTAGAAACCCTAATTGGACAAGAATAAGCCTAGGGAGGACGAAAAATGACCTAAATGTTCACCCAATGACACAAATGAACATATTGGATGCACAAGATTGGTTAAAAACCCTAATTGGACAAGAATAAGCCTAGGGAGGACGAAAATGACCTAAATGTTCATCCAATGACACAAATGAACTTATTGGATGCACAAGATTGGTTAAAAACCCTAATTGGACAAGAATAAGCCTAGGGAGGACGAAAATTACCTAAATGTTAATCCAATGACACAAATGAACTTATTGGATGCACAAGATTGGTTAAAAACCCTAATTGGACAAGAATAAGCCTAGGGAGGACGAAAATGACCTAAATGTTAATCCAATGACACAAATGAACTTATTGGATGCACAAGATTGGTTAGAAACCCTAATTGGAAAAGAATAAGTCTAGGGAGGACGAAAATGACCTAAATGTTCATCCAATGACACAAACACACCTATTGGATGCACAAGATTTGTTAGAAACTCTAATTGGACAAGAATAAGCCTAGGGAGGACGAAAATGACCTTAATGTTCATCCAATGACACAAATGAACTTATTGGATGCACAAGATTGGTTAAAAACCCTAATTGGACAAGAATAAGCCTAGGGAGGACGAAAATGACCTAAATGTTAATCCAATGACACAAATGAACTTATTGGATGCACAAGATTGGTTAGAAACCCTATTTGGAAAAGAATAAGCCTAGGGAGGACGAAAATAACCTAAATGTTCATCCAATGACACAAACACACCTATTGGATGCACAAGATTGGTTAGAAACCCTAATTGGACAAGAATAAGCCTAGGGAGGACGAAAATGACCTAAATGTTCACCCAATGACACAAATAAACTTATTGGATGCACAAGATTGGTTAAAAACCCTAATTGGACAAGAATAAGCCTAGGGAGGACGAAAATGACCTAAATGTTCATCCAATGACACAAACACACCTATTGGATGCACAAGATTGTTTACAAACCCTAATTGGACAAGAATAAGCTTAGGGAGGACGAAAATGACCTAAATGTTCATCCAATGACACAAACACACCTATTGGATGCACAAGATTGTTTAGAAACCCTAATTGGACAAGAATAAGCCTAGGGAGGACGAAAATGACCTAAATGTTCACCCAATGACACAAATGAACTTATTGGATGCACAAGATTGGTTAAAAACCCTAATTGGACAAGAATAAGCCTAGGGAGGACAAAAATGACCTAAATGTTCATCCAATGACACAATTGAACTTATTGGATGCTCAAGATTGGTTAAAAACCCTAATTGGACAAGAATAAGCCTAGGGAGGACGAAAATGACCTAAATGTTCATCCAATGACACAAACACACCTATTGGATGCACAAGATTGGTTAGAAACCCTAATTGGACAAGAATAAGCCTAGGGAAGACGAAAATGACCTAAATGTTCACCCAATGACACAAATGAACTTATTGGATGCACAAGATTGGTTAAAAACCCTAATTGGACAAGAATAAGCCTAGGGAGGACGAAAATGACCTAAATGTTAATCCAATGACACAAATGAACTTATTGGATGCACAAGATTGGTTAAAAACCCTAATTGGACAAGAATAAGCCTACGGAGGAAGAAAATGACCTAAATGTTCATCCAATGACACAAACACACCTATTGGATGCACAAGCTTGGTTAAAAACCCTAATTGGACAAGAATAAGCCTAGGGAGGACGAAAATGACCTAAATGTTAATCCAATGACACAAATGAACTTATTGGATGCACAAGATTGGTTAAAAACCCTAATTGGACAAGAATAAGCCTAGGGAGGACGAAAATGACCTAAATGTTCATCCAATGACACAAACACACCTATTGGAAGCACAAGATTGGTTAGATATCCTAATTGAACAAGAATAAGCCTTAGGAGGACGAAAATGACCTAAATGTTCATCCAATGACACAAATGAACTTATTGGATGCACAAGATTGGTTAAAAACCCTAATTGGACAAGAATAAGCCTAGGGAGGACGAAAATGACCTAAATGTTCATCCAATGACACAAACACACCTATTGGATGCCAAAGATTGGTTAAAAACCCTAATTGGACAAGAATAAGCCTAGGGAGGACGAAAATGACCTAAATGTTCATCCAATGACACAAACACACCTATTGGATGCACAAGATTGGTTAGAAACCCTAATTGGACAAGAATAAGCCTAGGAAGGACGAAAATGACCTAAATGTTAATCCAATGACACAAATGAACTTATTGGATGCACAAGATTGGTTAAAAACCCTAATTGGACAAGAATAAGCCTAGGGAGGACGAAAATGACTTAAATGTTCATCCAATGACACAATTGAACTTATTGGATGCACAAGATTGGTTAAAAACCCTAATGGGACAAGAATAAGCCTAGGGAGGACGAAAATGACCTAAATGTTTATCCAATGACACAAATACACCTATTGGATGCACAAGATTGGTTAAAAACCCTAATTGGACAAGAATAAGCCTAGGGAGGACGAAAATGACCTAAATGTTCATCCAATGACACAAACACACCTATTGGATGCACAAGATTGGTTAGAAACCCTAATTGGACAAGAATAAGCCTAGGGAGGACGAAAATGACCTAAATGTTCATCCAATGACACAAACACACCTATTGGATGCACAAGATTGTTTAGAAACCCTAATTGGACAAGAATAAGCCTAGGGAGGACGAAAATAACCTAACTATTCATCCAATGACACAAATGAACTTATTGGATGCACAAGATTGCTGGAAACCCTAATTTGACAAGAATAAGACTAGGTAGGACGAAAATGACCTAAATGTTCATCCAATGACACAAACACACCTATTGGATGCACAAGATTGATTAGAAACCCTAATTGGACAAGAATATGCATAGGGAGGATGAAAATGACCTAAATATTCATCCAATGACACAAATGAACTTATTGGATGCATAAGATTGGTTAAAAACCCTAATTGGACAAGAATAAGCCTAGGGAGGACGAAAATAACCTAAAGGTTCATCAAATGACTAAACACACCTATTGGATGAACAAGATTGGTTAGAAACCCTAATTGGACAAGAATAAGCCTAAGGAGGACGAAAATGACCTAATTGTTAATCCAATAACACAAATGAACTTATTGGATGCACAAGATTGGTTAAAAACCCTAATTGGACAAGAATAAGCCTAGGGAGGACGAAAATGACCTAAATGTTCATCCAATGACACAAACACACCTATTGGATGCACAAGATTGTTTAGAAACCCTAATTGGACAAGAATAAACCTAGGGAGGACGAAAATGACCTAAATGTTCATCCAATGACACAATTGAACTTATTGGATACACAAGATTGGTTAAAAATCCTAATGGGACAAGAATAAGCCTAGGGAGGACGAAAATGACCTAAATGTTCATCCAATGTCACAAACACACCTATTGGATGCACAAGATTGGTTAGAATCCCTAATTGTACAAGAATAAGCATAGGGAGGGCGAAAATGACCTAAATGTTCATCCAATGACACAAACACACCTATTGGATGCACAAGATTGGTTAGAAACCCTAATTTGACAAGAATAAGCGCCTGGGGAGGACGAAAATGACCTAAATGTTCATCAAATGACTAAACACACCTATTGGATGCACAAGATTGGTTAGAAACCCTAATTGGACAAGAATAAGCCTAGGGAGGACGAAAATGACCTAAATGTTCACCCAATGACACAAATGACCTTATTGGATGCACAAGATTGGTTAAAAATCCTAATTGGACAAGAATAAGCCTAGGGAGGACGAAAATGACCTAAATGTTCATCCAATGACACAAACACACCTATTGGATGCACAAGATTGTTTAGAAACCCTAATTGGACAAGAATAAGCCTAGGGAGGACGAAAATGACCTAAATGTTCATCAAATGACTAAACACACCTATTGGATGCACAAGATTGGTTAAAAACCCTAATTGGACAAGAATAAGCCTAGGGAGGACGAAAATGACCTAAATGTTCATCCAATGACACAAACATACCTATTGGATGCACAAGATTGTTTAGAAACCCTAATTGAACAAGAATAAGCCTTGGGAGGACGAAAATGACACAAATGTTCACCCAATGACACAGACACACCTATTGGATGCACAAGATTGTTTAGAAACCCTAATTGGACAAGAATAAGCATAGGGAGGACGACAATGACCTAAATGTTCATCCAATGACACAAACACACCTGTTGGATGCACAAGATTGGTTAAAAACCCTAATTGTACAAGAATAAGCATAGGGAGGACGAAAATGACCTAAATGTTCACCCAATGACACAAATGAACTTATTGGATGCACAAGATTGGTTAAAAACCCTAATTGGACAAGAATAAGCCTAGGGAGGACGAAAATGACCTAAATGTTCATCCAATGACACAAACACACCTATTGGATGCACAAGATTGGTTAGAAACCCTAATTGGACAAGAATAAGCCTAGGAAGGACGAAAATGACCTAAATGTTCACCCAATGACACAAACACACCTATTGGATGCAGAAGATTGGTTAAAAACACTAATTGGACAAGAATAAGCCTAGGGAGGACGAAAATGACCTAAATGTTCATCAAATGACTAAACACACCTATTGGATGCACAAGATTGGTTAGAAACCCTAATTGGACAAGAATAAGCCTTGGGAGGACGAAAATGACACAAATGTTCACCCAATGACACAAATGAACTTATTGGATGCACAAGATTGGTTAAAAACCCTAATTGGACAAGAATAAGCCTAGGGAGGACGAAAATGACCTAAATGTTCATCCAATGACACAAACACACCTGTTGGATGCACAAGATTGGTTAAAAACCCTAATTGGACAAGAATAAGCCTAGGGAGGACGAAAATGACCTAAATGTTCACCCAATGACACAAATGAACTTATTGGATGCACAAGATTGGTTAAAAACCCTAATTGGACAAGAATAAGCCTAGGGAGGACGAAAATGACCTAAATGTTCATCCAATGACACAAACACACCTATTGGATGCACAAGATTGGTTAGAAACCCTAATTGGACAAGAATAAGGTTAGGGAGGACGAAAATGACCTAAATGTTCATCCAATGACACAAACACACCTATTGGATGCACAAGATTGTTTAGAAACCCTAATTGGACAAGAATAAGCCTAGGGAGGACGAAAATGACCTAAATGTTCATCCAATGACACAAATGAACATATTGGATGCACAAGATTGGTTAAAAACCTTAATTGGACAAGAATAAGCCTAGGGAGGACGAAAATGACCTAAATGTTAATCCAATGACACAAATGAACTTATTGGATGCACAAGATTGGTTAAAAACCCTAATTGGACAAGAATAAGCCTAGGGAGGACGAAAATAACCTAAATGTTCATCCAATGACACAAACACACCTATTGGATGCACAAGATTGTTTAGAAACCCTAATTGGACAAGAATAAGCCTAGGGAGGACGAAAATAACCTAAATGTTCATCCAATGACACAAACACACCTATTGGATGCACAAGATTGGTTAGAAACCCAAATTGGACAAGAATAAGCCTAGGGAGGACGAAAATGACATAAATGTTCATCCAATGACACAAACACACCTATTGGATGCACAAGATTGGTTAAAAACCCTAATTGGACAAGAATAAGCCTAGGGAGGACGAAAATGACCTAATTGTTCACCCAATGACACAAATGAACTTTTTGGATGCACAATATTGGTTAAAAACCCTAATTGGACAAGAATAAGCCTAGCGAGCACGAAAATAACCTAAATGTTCATCCAATGACACAAACACACCTATTGGATGCCCAAGATTGGTTAAAAACCCTAATTGGACAAGAATAAGCATAAGGAGGACGAAAATGACCTAAATGTTCATCCAATGACACAAACACACCTATTGGATGCACAAGATTGGTTAGAAACCCTAATTGGACAAGAATAAGCCTAGGGAGGACGAAAATGACCTAAATGTTCACCCAATGACACAAATGAACTTATTGGATGCACAAGATTGGTTAAAAACCCTAATTGGACAAGAATAAGCCTAGGTAGGACGAATATGACCTAAATATTCATCCAATGACACAAACACACCTATTGGATGCCCAAGATTGGTTAAAAACCCTAATTGGACAAGAATAAGCCTAGGGAGGACGAAAATGACCTAAATGTTCATCCAATGACACAAACACACCTATTGGATGCACAAGATTGGTTAGAAACCCTAATTGGACAAGAATAAGCCTAGGGAGGAAGAAAATGACCTAAATGTTAATCCAATGACACAAATGAACCTATTGGATGCACAAGATTGGTTAAAAACCCTAATTGGACAAGAATAAGCCTAGGGAGGACGAAAATAACCTAAATGTTCATCCAATGGCTAAACACACCTATTGGATGCACAAGATTGGTTAGAAACCCTAATTGGACAAGAATAAGCCTAGGGAGGACGAAAATGACCTAAATGTTCACCCAATGACACAAATGAACTTATTGGATGCACAAGATTGGTTAAAAACCCTAATTGGACAAGAATAAGCCTAGGGAGGACGAAAATGACCTAAATGTTCATCCAATGACACAAACACACCTATTGGATGCACAAGATTCGTTAAAAACCCTAATTGGACAAGAATAAGCATAGGGAGGACGAAAATGGCCTAAATGTTCATCCAATGACACAAACACACCTATTGGATGCACAAGATTGGTTAGAAACCCTAAATGGACAAGAATAAGCATGGGGAGTACGAAAATGACCTAAATGTTCATCCAATGACACAAACACACCTATTGGATGCACAAGATTGGTTAGAAACCCTAATTGGACAAGAATAAGCCTAGGGAGGACGAAAATGACCTAAATGTTCACCCAATGACACAAATGAACTTATTGGATGCACAAGATTGGTTAAAAACCCTAATTGGACAAGAATAAGCCTAGGGAGGACGAAAATGACCTAAATGTTAAACCAATGACACAAATGAAGTTATTGGATGCACAAGATTGGTTAAAAACCCTAGTGGGACAAGAATAAGCCTAGGGAGGACGAAAGTAACCTAAATGTTCATCCAATGACACAAACACACCTATTGGATGCACAAGATTGTTTAGAAACCCTAATTGGACAAGAATTAGCTTAAGGAGGACGAAAATGACCTAAATGTTCATCCAATGACACAAACACACCTATTGGATGCACAAGATTGGTTAGAAACCCTAATTGGACTAGAATATGCCTAGGGAGGACGAAAATGACCTAAATGTTCATCCAATGACACAAACACACCTATTGGATGCACACGATTGGTTAGAAACCCTAATTTGACAAGAATAAGCCTAGGGAGGACGAAAATGACCTAAATGTTCATCCAATGACACAAACACACATATTCGATGCACAAGATTGGTTAGAAACCCTAATTGGACAAGAATAAGCCTAGGGAGGACGAAAATGACCTAAATGTTAATCCAATGACACAAATGAACTTATTGGATGCACAAGATTGGTTAAAAACCCTAATTGGACAAGAATAAGCCTAGGGAGGACGAAAATAACCTAAATGTTCATCAAATGACTAAACACACCTATTCGATGCACAAGAATGGTTAGAAATCCTAATTGGACAAGAAAAAGCCTAGGGAGGACGAAAATGATCTAACTATTCATCCAATGACACAAATGAACTTATTGGACGCACAAGATAGCTTAAAACCCTAATTGGACAAGAATAAGACTAGGGAGGACGAAAATGACCTAAATGTTCATCCAATGACACAAACACACCAATTGGAAGCACAAGATTGGTTAGAAACCCTAATTGGACAAGAATAAGCCTAGGGAGGACGAAAATGACCTAAATGTTCACCCAATGACACAAATGAACTTATTGGATGCACAAGATTGGTTAAAAACCATAATTGGACAAGAATAAGCCAAGGGAGGACGAAAATGACCTAAATGTTCATCCAATGACACAAACACACCTATTGGATGCACAAGATTGGTTAAAACCCTAATTGGACAAGAATAAGCATAGGGAGGACGAAAATGACCTATTTGTTCATCCAATTACACAAACACACCTATTGGATGCACAAGATTGGTTAGAAACCCTAATTGGACAAGAATATGCCTAGGGAGGACGAAAATGACCTAAATGTTAATCCAATGAGACAAATGAACTTATTGGATGCACAAGATTGGTTAAAAACCCTAATTGGACAAGAATAAGCCTAGGGAGGACGAAAATGACCTAAATGCTAATCCAATGACACAACTCAACTTATTGGATGCACAAGATTGGTTAAAAACCCTAATTGGGCAAGAATAAGCCTAGGGAGGGCGAAAATGACCAAATTGATCATCCATTGCCACAAACACACCTATTGGATGCACAAGATTGGTTAAAAACCCTAATTGGACAAGAATAAGCCTAGGGAGGACGAAAATGACCTAATTGATCATCCAATGACACAAACACACCTATTGGATGCACAAGATTGGTTAAAAACCCTAATTGGACAAGAATAAGCCTAGGGAGGACGAAAATGACCTAAATGTTAATCCAATGACACAAATGAACTTATTGGATGCACAAGATTGGTTAAAAACCCTAATTGGACAAGAATATACCTAGGGAGGACGAAAATGACCTAATTGATCATCCAATGACACAAACACAACTATTGGATGCACACGATTGGTTAAAAACCCTAATTGTAAAAGAATAAGCCTAGGGAGGAAGAAAATGACCTAAATGTTAATTTAATGACACAAACGAACTTATTGGATGCACAACATTGGTTAAAAGCCCTAATTGGACAAGAATAAGCCTAGGAAGAACGAAAATGACCTAATTGATCATCCAATGACACAAACACACCTATTGGATGCACAAGATTGGTTAAAAACCCTAATTGGACAAGAATAAGCCTAGGGAGGAAGAAAATGACCTAATTGATCATCCAATGACACAAACATACCTATTGGATGCACAAGATTGGTTAAAAACCCTAATTGGACAAGAATAAGCCTACGGAGGACGAAAATGACCTAATTGATCATCCAATGACACAAACACACCTATTGGATGCACAAGATTGGTTAAAAACCCTAATTGGACAAGAATAAGCCTAGGGAGGACGAAAATGACCTAATTGATCATCCAATGACACAAACACACCTATTGGATGCACAAGATTGGTTAAAAACCCTAATTGGACAAGAATAAGCCTAGGGAGGACGAAAATGACCTAATTGATCATCCAATGACACAAACACATCTATTGGAAGCACAAGATTGGTTAGAAACCCTAGTTGGACAAGAATATGCCTAGGGAGGACGAAAATGACCTAATTGATCATCCAATGACACAAATGAACTTATTGGATGCACAAGATTGCTTAAAAACCCTAATTGGACAAAAATAAGCATAGAAAGGACGAAAATGACCTAATTGATCATCCAATGACACAAACACACCTATTGGATGCACAAGATTGGTTAAAAACCCTAATTGGACAAGAATAAGCCTAGGGAGGACGAAAATGACCTAATTGATCATCCAATGACACAAACACACCTATTGGATGCACAAGATTGGTTAAAAACCCTAATTGGACAAGAATAAGCCTAGGGAGGACGAAAATGACCTAATTGATCATCCAATGACACAAACACACCTATTGGATGCACAAGATTGGTTAAAAACCCTAATTGGACAAGAATAAGCCTAGGGAGGACGAAAATGACCTAATTGATCATCCAATGACACAAACACACCTATTGGATGCACAAGATTGGTTTAAAACCCTAGTTGATCAAGAATATGCCTAGGAAGGACGAAAATGACCTAATTGATCATCCAATGACACAAATGAACTTATTGGATGCACAAGATTGGTTAAAAACCCTAATTGGACAAGAATAAGCCTAGGGAGGACGAAAATGACCTAATTGATCATCCAATGACACAAACACACCTATTGGATGCACAAGATTGGTTAAAAACCCTAATTGGACAAGAATAAGCCTAGGGAGGACGAAAATGACCTAATTGATCATCCAATGACACAAACACACCTATTGGATGCACAAGATTGGTTAAAAACCCAAATTGGACAAGAATATGCCTAGGGAGGACGAAAATGACCTCATTGATCATCCAATGACACAAACACACCTATTGGATGCACAAGATTGGTTAAAAACCCTAATTGGACAAGAATAAGCCTAGGGAGAACGAAAATGACCTAAATGTTAATCCAATGACACAACTCAACTTATTGGATGCACAAGATTGGTTAAAAACCCTAATTGGACAAGAATAAGCCTAGGGAGGACGAAAATGACCTAATTGATCATCCAATGACACAAACACACCTATTGGATGCACAAGATTGGTTAAAAACCCTAATTGGACAAGAATAAGCCTAGGGAGGACGAAAATGACCTAATTGATCATCCAATGACACAAACAGACCTATTGGATGCACAAGATTGGTTAAAAACCCTAATTGGACAAGAATATGCCTATGGAGGACGAAAATGACCTAATTGATCATCCAATGACACAAACACACCTATTGGATGCACAAGATCGGTTAAAAACCCTAATTGGACAAGAATAAGCCTAGGGAGGACGAAAATGACCTAATTGATCATCCAAAGACACAAACACACCTATTGGATGCACAAGATTGGTTAAAAACCCTAATTGGACAAGAATATACCTAGGGAGGACGAAAATGACCTAATTGATCATCCAATGACACAAACACACCTATTGGATGCACAAGATTGGTTAAAAACCCTAATTGGACAAGAATAAGCCTAGGGAGGACGAAAATGACCTAATTGATCATCCAATGACACAAACACACCTATTGGCTGCACAAGATTGGTTAAAAACCCTAATTGGATAAGAATATGCCTAGGGAGGACGAAAATGACCTAATTGATCATCCAATGACACAAACACACCAATTGGATGCACTGATTGGTTAAAAACCCTAATTGGACAAGAATAAGCCAAGGGAGGACGAAAATGACCTAATTGATCATCCAATGACACAAATGAACTTATTGGATGCACAAGATTTGTTAAAAACCCTAATTGGACAAGAATAAGCTTAGGGAGGACGAAAATGACCTAATTGATCATCCAATGACACAAACACACCTATTGGATGCACAAGATTGGTTAAAAACCCTAATTGGAAAAGAATATGCCTAGGGAGGACGAAAATGACCTAAATATTAATTCAATGACACAAACAAAGTTATTGGATGCACAAGATTGGTTAAAAACCCTAATTTGACAAGAATAAGTCTAGGGAGGACGAAAATGACCTAATTGATCATCCAATGACACAAACACACCTATTGGATGCACAAGATTGGTTAAAAACCCTAATTGGACAAGAATAAGCCTAGGGAGGACGAAAATGACCTAATTGATCATCCAATGACACAAACACACCTATTGGATGCACAAGATTGGTTAAAATCCCTAATTGGACAAGAATAAGCCTAGGAAGGACGAAAATGACCTAATTGATCATCCAATGACACAAACACACCTATTGGATGCACAAGATTGGTTAAAAACCCTAATTGGTCAAGAATACGCCTAGGGAGGACGAAAATGACCTAATTGATAATCCAATGACACAAATGAACTTATTGGATGCACAAGATTTGTTAAAAACCCTAATTGGACAAGAATATGCCTAGGGAGGACGAAAATGACCTAATTGATCATCCAATGACACAAACACACCTATTGGATGCACAAGATTGGTTAAAAACCCTAATTGGACAAGAATAAGCCTAGGGAGGACGAAAATGACCTAATTGATCATCCAATGACACAAACACACCTATTGGATGCACAAGATTGGTTAAAAACCCTAATTGGACAAGAATAAGCCTAGGGAGGACGAAAATGACCTAAATGTTAATCCAATGTCACAAATGAACTTATTGGGTGCACAAGATTGGTTAAAAACCCTAATTGGACAAGAATAAGCCTAGGGAGGACGAAAATGACCTAATTGATCATCCAATGACACAAACACACCTATTGGATGCAAAAGATTGGTTAAAAACCCTAATTGGACAAGAATAAGGCTAGGGAGGATTAAAATAACCTTATTGATCATCCAATGACACAAACACACCTATTGGATGCACAAGATTAGTTAAAAACCCTAATTGGGCAAGAATATGCCAAGGGAGGACGAAAATGACCTAAATGTTAATCCAATGACACAAATGAACTTATTGGGTGCACAAGATTGGTTAAAAACCCTAATTGGACAAGAATAAGCCTAGGGAGGACGAAAATGACCTAAATGTTAATCCAATGACACAAATGAACTTATTGGGTGCACAAGATTGGTTAAAAACCCTAATTGGACAAGAATAAGCCTAGGGAGGACGAAAATGACCTAAATGTTAATCCAATGACACAAATGAACTTATTGGATGCACAAGATTGGTTAAAAACCCTAATTGGACAAGAATAAGCCTAGGGAGGACGCAAATGACCTAATTGATCATCCAATGACACAAACACACCTATTGGATGCACAAGATTGGTTAAAAACCCTAGTTGGACAAGAATATGCCTAGGGAGGACGAAAATGACCTAATTGATCATCCAATGACACAAACACACCTATTGGATGCACAATATTGGTTAAAAACCCTAATTGGACAAGAATATGCCTAGGGAGGACGAAAATGACCTAATTGATCATCCAATGACACAAACACACCTATTGAATGCACAAGATTGGTTAAAAACCCTAATTGGACAAGAATATGCCTAGGGAGGACGAAAATGACCTAAATTGATCATCCAATGACACAAACACACCTATTGGATGCACAAGATTGGTTAAAAACCCTAATTGGACAAGAATATGCCTAGGTAGGACGAAAATGACCTAAATGTTAATCCAATGAGACAAATGAACTTATTGGATGCACAAGATTGGTTAAAAACCCTTATTGGACAAGAATAAGCCTAGGGAGGACGAAAATGACCTAATTGATCATCCAATGACACAAACACACCTATTGGATGCACAAGATTGGTTAAAAACCCTAATTGGGCAAGTATAAGCATAGGGAGGACGAAAATGACCTAATTGATCATCCAATGACACAAACACACCTACTGGATGCACAAGATTGGTTAAAAACCCTTATTGGACAAGAATAAGCCTAGGGAGGACGAAAATGACCTAATTGATCATCCAATGACACAAACACACCTATTGGATGCACAAGATTGGTTAAAAACCCTAATTGGACAAGAATAAGCCTAGGGAGGACGAAAATGACCTAATTGATCATCCAATGACACAAACACACCTATTGGATGCACAAGATTGGTTAAAAACCCTAATTGGACAAGAATATGCCTAGGGAGGACGAAAATGACCTAAATTGATCATCCAATGACACAAACACACCTATTGGATGCACAAGATTGGTTAAAAACCCTAATTGGACAAGAATATGCGTAGGGAGGACGAAAATGACCTAATTGATCATCCAATGACACAAACACACCTATTGGATGCACAAGATTGGTTAAAAACCCTAATTGGACAAGAATAAGCCTAGGGAGGACGAAAATGACCTAATTGATCATCCAATGACACTAATGAAGTTATTGGATTCACAAGATTGGTTAAAAACCCTAATTGGACAAGAATAAGCCTAGGGAGGACGAAAATGACCTAAATGTTAATCCAATGACACAAATGAACTTATTGGATGCACAAGATTGGTTAAAAACCCTAATTGGACAAGAATAAGACTAGGAAGGACGAAAATGACCTAATTGATCATCCATTGACACAAACACACCTATTGGATGCACAAGATTGGTTAAAAACCCTAATTGGACAAGAATATGCCTAGGGAGGACGAAAATGACCTAATTGATCATCCAATGACACAAACACACCTATTGGATGCACAAGATTGGTTAAAAACCCTAATTGGACAAGAATATGGCTAGGGAGGACGAAAATGACCTAAATATTAATTCAATGACACAAACAAACTTATCGAATGGACAAGATTGGTTAAAAACCATAATTGGACAAGAATAAGCCTAGGGAGGACGAAAATGACCTAATTGATCATCCAATGACACAAACACACCTATTGGATGCACAAGATTCGTTAAAAACCCTAATTGGACAAGAATATGCCTAGGGAGGACGAAAATGACCTAATTGATCATCTAATGACACAAACACACCTATTGGATGCACAAGATTGGTTAAAAACCCTAATTGGACAAGATTATGCCTAGAAAGGACGAAAATGACCTAATTGATCATCCAATGACACAAACACACCTATTGGATGCACAAGATTGGATAAAAACCCTAATTGGACAAGAATATTCCTAGGGAGGACGAAAATGACCTAATTGATCATCCAAGGACACAAACACACCTATTGGATGCACAAGATTGGTTAAAAACCCTAATTGGACAAGAATAAGCCTAGGGAGGACGAAAATGACCTGAATGTTAATCCAATGACACAAATCAACTTATTGGATGCACAAGATTGGTTAAAAACCCTAATTGGACAAGAATAAGCCTAGGGAGGACGAAAATGACCTAAATGTTAATCCAATGACACAAATGAACTTATTGGATGCACAAGATTGGTTAAAAACCCTAATTGGACAAGAATAAGCCTAGTGAGGACGAAAATAACCTAAATGTTCATCAAATGACTAAACACACCTACTGGATGCACAAGATTGGTTAGAAACCCTAATTGGACAAGAATAAGCCTAGGGAGGACGAAAATGACCTAAATGTTCACCCAATGACACAAATGAACTTATTGGATGCACAAGATTGGTTAAAAACCCTAATTGGACAAGAATAAGCCTAGGGAGCACGAAAATGACCTAAATGTTCATCCAATGACACAAACACACCTATTGGATGCCCAAGATTGGTTAAAAACCCTAATTGGACAAGAATAAGCATAGGGAGTTCGAAAATGACCTAAATGTTCATCCAATGACACAAACACACCTTTTGGATGCACAAGATTGGTTAAAAACCCTAATTGGACAAGAATAAGCATAGGGAGGACGAAAATGACCTAAATGTTAATCCAATGACACAAATGAACTTATAGGTTGCACAAGATTGGTTAAAAACCCTAATTGGACAAGAATAAGCCTAGGGAGGACGAAAATGACCTAAATGTTCATGCAATGACACAAACACACCTGTTGGATGCACAAGATTGTTTAGAAACCCTAATTGGACAAGAATAAGCCTAGGGAGGACGAAAATGACCTAAATGTTCATCCAATGACACAAACAAACCTATTGGATGCACACGATTGGTTAGAAACCCTAATTTGACAAGAATAAGCCTAGGGAGGACGAAAATGACCTATATGTTAATCCAATGACACAAATGAACTTATTGGATGCACAAGATTGGTTAAAAACCCTAATTGGACAAGAATAAGCCTAGGGAGGACGAAAATGACCTAAATGTTCATCCAATGACACAAACACACCTATTGGATGCACAAGATTGTTTAGAAACCCTAATTGGACAAGAATAAGCCTAGGGAGGACGAAAATAACCTAAACGTTCATCCAATGACACAAACACACCTATTGGATGCACAAGATTGGTTAGAAACCCAAATTGGACAAGAATAAGCCTAGGGAGGACGAAAATGACCTAAATGTTCATCCAATGACACAAACACACCTATTGAATGCACAAGATTGGTTAAAAACCCTAATTGGACAAGAATAAGCCTAGGGAGGACGAAAATGACCTAAATGTTCACCCAATGACACAAATGAACTTTTTGGATGCACAAGATTGGTTAAAAACCCTAATTGGACAAGAATAAGCCTAGGTAGGACGAAAATGACCTAAATATTCATCCAATGACACAAACACACCTATTGGATGCCCAAGATTGGTTAAAAACCCTAATTGGACAAGAATAAGCCTAGGGAGGACGAAAATGACCTAAATGTTCATCCAATGACACAAACACACCTATTGGATGCACAAAATTGGTTAGAAACCCTAATTGGACAAGAATAAGCCTAGGGAGGACGAAAATGACCTAAATGTTAATCCAATGACACAAATGAACCTATTGGATGCACAAGATTGGTTAAAAACCCTAATTGGACAAGAATAAGCCTAGGGAGGACGAAAATAACCTAAATGTTCATCCAATGGCTAAACACACCTATTGGATGCACAAGATTGGTTAGAAACCCTAATTGGACAAGAATAAGCCTAGGGAGGACGAAAATGACCTAAATGTTCACCCAATGACACAAATGAACTTATTGGATGCACAAGATTGGTTAAAAACCCTAATTTGACAAGAATAAGCCTAGGGAGGACGAAAATGACCTAAATGTTCATCCAATGACACAAACACACCTATTGGATGCACAAGATTGGTTAGAAACCCTAATTGGACAAGAATAAGCCTAGGGAGGACGAAAACGACCTAAATAGTAATCCAATGACACAAATGAACTTATTGGATGCACAAGATTGGTTAAAAACCCTAATTAGACAAGAATAAGCCTAGGGAGGATGAAAATGACCTAAATGTTCATCCAATGACACAAACACACTTATTGGATGCACAAGATTGGTTAGAAACCCTAATTGGACAAGAATAAGCCTAGGGAGGACGAAAATGACCTAAATGTTAATCCAATGACACAAATGAACTTATTGGATGCACAAGATTGGTTAAAAACCCTAATTGGACAAGAATAAGCCTAGGGAGGACGAAAATAACCTAAATGTTCATCAAATGACTAAACACACCTATTCGATGCACAAGAATGGTTAGAAACCCTAATTGGACAAGAATAAGCATAGGGAGGACGAAAATGACCTAACTATTCATCCAATGACACAAATGAACTTATTGGATGCACAAGATTGGTTAAAAACCCTAATTGGACAAGAATAAGCCTAGGGAGGACGAAAATGACCTAAATGTTCATCCAATGACACAAACACACCTATTGGATGCACAAGATTGGTTAGAAACCCTAATTGGACAAGAATATGCCTAGGGAGGAAGAAAATGACCTAAATGTTCATCCAATGACACAAATGAACTCATTGGATGCACAAGATTGGTTAAAAACCTTAATTGGAAAAGAATAAGCCTAGGGATGACGAAAATGACCTAAATGTTCATCCAATGACACAAACACACCTATTGGATGCACAAGATTGGTAAGAAACCCTAATTGGACAAGAATAAGCCTAGGGAGGACGAAAATGACCTAAATGTTAATCCAATGACACAAATGAAGTTATTGGATGCACAACATTGGTTAAAATCCCTAATTGGACAAGAATAAGCCTAGGGAGAACGAAAATAACCTAAATGTTCATCAAATGACTAAACACACCTATTGGATGCACAAGATTGGTTAGAAACCCTAATTGGACAAGAATAAGCCTAGGGAGGACGAAAATGACCTAAATGTTCACCCAATGACACAAATGAACTTATTGGATGCACAAGATTGGTTAAAAACCCTAATTGGACAAGAATAAGCCTAGGGAGGACGAAAATGACCTAAATGTTCATCCAATGACACAAACACACCTATTGGATGCACAAGATTGGTTAAAAACCCTAATTGGACAAGAATACGCCTAGGGAGGACGAAAATTACCTAAATGTTCATCCAATGACACAAACAGACCGATTGGATGCACACGATTGGTTAGAAACCCTAATTTGACAAGAATAAGCCTAGGGAGGACGAAAATGACCTAAATGTTAATCCAATGACACAAATGAACTTATTGGATGCACAAGATTGGTTAAAAACCCTAATTGGACAAGAATAAGCCTAGGGAGGACGAAAATGACCTAAATGCTAATCCAATGACACAAATGAACTTATTGGATGCACAAGATTGGTTAAAAACCCTAATTGCACATAAATAATCCTAGAGAGGACGAAAATGACCTAAATGTTAATCCAATGACACAAATTAACTTTTTGGATGCACAAGATTGGGTAAAAACCCTAATTGGACAAGAATAAGACTAGGGAGGACAAAAATGACCTAAATAATAATCCAATGACACAAATGAACTTATTGGATGCACAAGATTGGTTAAAAACGGTAACTGCCCATAAATAACCCTAGGGAGGACAAAAATGACCTAAATGTTAATCCAATGACTAAAAAGAACTTTTTGGATGCATAAGATTGGTAAAAATTCCTAATTGCACATAAATAAGCCTAGGGAGGACGAAAATGACCTAAATGTTAATCCAATGACACAAATGAACTTATTGGATGCACAAGATTGGTTAAAAACCCTAATTGGACAAGAATAAGCCTAGGGAGGACGAAAATGACCTAAATGTTAATCCAATGACACAAATGAACTTATTGGATGCACAAGATTGGTTAAAAACCCTAATTGGACAAGAATAAGCCTAGGGAGGACGAAAATGACCTAAATGTTAATCCAATGACACAAATGAACTTATTGGATGCACAAGATTGGTTAAAAACCCTAATTGGACAAGAATAAGCCTACGGAGGAAGAAAATGACCTAAATGTTCATCCAATGACACAAACACACCTATTGGATGCACAAGCTTGGTTAAAAACCCTAATTGGACAAGAATAAGCCTAGGGAGGACGAAAATGACCTAAATGTTAATCCAATGACACAAATGAACTTATTGGATGCACAAGATTGGTTAAAAACCCTAATTGGACAAGAATAAGCCTAGGGAGGACGAAAATGACCTAAATGTTTGTCCAATGACCCAAACACACCTATTGGATGCACAAGATTGGTTAAAAACCCTAATTGGACAAGAATAAGCCTAGGGAGGACGAAAATGACCTAAATGTTCATCCAATGACACAAACACACCTATTGGATGCACAAGATTGGTTAGAAACCCAAATTGGACAAGAATAAGCCTAGGGAGGACGAAAATGACCTAAATGTTCATCCAATGACACAAACTCACCTATTGGATGCACAAGATTGGTTAAAAACCCTAATTGGACAAGAATAAGCCTAGGGAGGACGAAAATGAACTAAATATTCATCCAATGACACAAATGAACTTATTGGTTGCACAAGATTGGTTAAAAACCCTAATTGGACAAGAATAATCCTAGGGAGGAAGAAAATGACCTAAATGTTCATCCAATGACACAAACACACCTATTGGATGCACAAGATTGTTTAGAAACCCTAATTGGACAAGAATAAGACCAGGGAGGATGAAAATGACATAAATGTTCCTCCAATGACACAAACACACCCATTGGATGCACAAGATTGGTTAGAAACCCTAATTGGACAAGAATAAGCCTAGGGAGGAAGAAAATGACCTAAATGTTAATCCAATGACACAAATGAACTTATTGGATGCACAAGATTGGTTAAAAACCCTAATTGGACAAGAATAAGCCTAGGGAGGACGAAAATAACCTAAATGTTCATCAAATGGCTAAACACACCTATTGGATGCACAAGATTGGTTAGAAACCCTAATTGGACAAGAATAAGCCTAGGGAGGACGAAAATGACCTAAATGTTCACCCAATGACACAAACACACCTATTGGATGCACAAGATTGGTTAGAAACCCTAATTGGACAAGAATAAGCCTAGGGAGGAAGAAAATGACCTAAATGTTCATCCAATGACACAAACACACATATTGGATGCACAAGATTGGTTAAAAACCCTAATTGGACAAGAATAAGCCTAGGGAGGACGAAAATGACCTAAATGTTAATCCAATGACACAAATGAACTTATTGGATGCACAAGATTGGTTAAAAACCCTAATTGGACAAGAATATGCCTAGGGAGGACGAAAATGACCTAAATGTTCATCCAATGACACAAACACACCTATTGGATACACAAGATTGTTTAGAAACCCTAATTGGAAAAGAATAAGCCTAGGGAGGACGAAAATGACCTAAATGTTAATCCAATGACACAAATGAACTTATTGGATGCACAAGATTGCTTAAAACCCTAATTGGACAAGAATAAGACTAGGGAGGACGAAAATAACCTAAATGTTCATCTAATGACACAAACACACCAATTGGATGCACAAGATTGGTTAAAAACCCTAATTGGACAAGAATAAGCCTAGGGAGGACGAAAATGACCTAAATGTTCATCCAATGACACAAACACACCTATTGGATGCACAAGATTGGTTAGAAACCCTAATTGGACAAGAATAAGCCTAGGGAGGACGAAAATGACCTAAATGTTCACCCAATGACACAAATGAACTTATTGGATGCACAAGATTGGTTAAAAACCCTAATTGCACAAGAATAAGCCTAGGGAGGACGAAAATAACCTAAATGTTCATCCAATGACACAAATGAACTTATAGGATGCACAAGATTGGTTAAAAACACTAATTGGACAAGAATAAGACTAGGGAGGACGAAAATGACCTAAATGTTCATCCAATGACACAATCACACCTATTGGATGCACAAGATTGGTTAGAAACCCTAATTGGACAAGAATAAGCCTAGGGAGGACGAAAATGACCTAAATGTTCATCCAATGACACAAACACACCTATTGGATGAACAAGATTGGTTAAAAACCCTAATTGGACAAGAATAAGCATAGGGAGGACGAAAATGACCTAAATGTTCATCCAATGACACAAACTCACCTATTGGATGCACGAGATTGGTTAGAAACCCTAATTGCACAAGAATAAGCCTAGGGAGGACGAAAATGACCTAAATATTCATCCAATGACACAAATGAACTTATTGGATGCACAAGATTGCTTAAAACCATAATTATACAAGAATAAGACTAGGGAGGACGAAAATAACCTAAATGTTCATCAAATGACTAAACACACCTATTGGATGCACAAGATTGGTTAAAAACCCTAATTGGACAAGAATAAGCCTAGGGAGGACGAAAATGACCTAAATGTTCATCCAATGACACAAACACACCTATTGGATGCACAAGATTGGTTAAAAACCCTAATTGGACAAGAATAAGCCTAGGGAGGACGAAAATGACCTAAATGATCATCAAATGACACAAACACACCTATTGGATGCACAAGATTGGTTAAAAACCCTAATTGGACAAGAATAAGCCTAGGGAGGACGAAAATGACCTAAATGTTAATCCAATGACACAAATGAACTTATTGGATGCACAAGATTGGTTAAAAACCCTAATTGGACAAGAATATGCCTAGGGAGGACGAAAATGACCTAATTGATCATCCAATGACACAAACACACCTATTGGATGCAGAAGATTGGTTAAAAACCCTAATTGTAAAAGAATAAGACTAGGGAGGACGAAATTGACCTAAATGTTAATTTAATGACACAAACGAACTTATTGGATGCACAACATTGGTTAAAAACCCTAATTGGACAAGAATAAGCCTAGGGAGAACGAAAATGACCTAATTGATCATCCAATGACACAAACACACCTATTGGATGCACAAGATTGGTTAAAAACCCTAATTGGACAAGAATATGCCTAGGGAGGACGAAAATGACCTAAATATTAATTCAATGAAACAAACAAACTTATTGGATGCACAAGATTGGTTAAAAACCCTAATTGGACAAGAATAAGCCTAGGGAGGACGAAAATGACCTAATTGATCATCAAATGACACAAACACAACTATTGGATGCACAAGGTTGGTTAAAAACCCTAATTGGACAAGAATATGCCTAGGGAGTACGAAAATGACCTAAATGTTAATTCAAGGACAAAAACAAAGTTATTGGATGCACAAGATTGGTTATAAACCCTAATTGGACAAGAATAAGCCTAGGGAGGACGAAAATGACCTAGTTGATCATCCAATGACACAAACAAAGTTATTGGATGCACAAGATTGGTTAAAAACCCTAATTGGACAAGAATATGCCTAGGGAGGACGAAAATGACCTAAATATTAATTCAATGAAACAAACAAACTTATTGTATGCACAAGATTGGTTAAAAACCCTAATTGGACAAGTATATGCCTAGGGAGGACGAAAATAACCTAATTGATCATCCAATGAAACAAACACACCTATTGGATGCACAAGATTGGTTAAAAACCCTAATTGGACAAGAATAAGCCTAGGGAGGACGAAAATGACCTAATTGATCATCCAATGACACAAACACACCTATTGGATGTACAAGATTGGTTAAAAACCCTAATTGGACAAGAATATGCCTAGGGAGGACGAAAATGACCTAAATATTAATTCAATCACACAAACAAAGTTATTGGATGCACAAGATTGGTTAAAAACCCTAATTGGACAAGAATAAGCCTAGGGAGGACGAAAATGACCTAATTGATCATCCAATGACACAAACACACCTATTGGATGCACAAGATTGGTTAAAAACCCTAAATGGACAAGAATAAGCCTAGGGAGGACGAAAATGACCTAATTGATCATCCAATGACACAAACACACCTATTGGATGCACAAGATTGGTTAAAAACCCTAATTGGACAAGAATATGCCTAGGAAGGACGGATATGACCTAAATGTTAATCCAATGACACAAATGAACTTATTGGATGCACAAGATTGGTTAAAAACCCTAATTGGACAAGAATAAGCCTAGGGAGGACGAAAATGACCTAATTGATCATCCAATGACACAAACACACCTATTGGATGCACAAGATTGGTTAAAAACCCTAATTGGACAAGAATATGCCTAGGGAGGACGAAAATGACCTAAATATTAATTCAATGACACAAACAAACTTATTGGATGCACAAGATTGGTTAAAAACCCTAATTGGACAAGAATAAGCCTAGGGAGGACGAAAATGACCTAATTGATCATCCAATGAGACAAACACACCTACTGGATGCACAAGATTGGTTAAAAACCCTAATTGGACCAGAATATGCCTAGGGAGGACAAAAATGACCTAAATGTTAATTCAATGACACAAACGAACTTATTGGATGCACAACATTGGTTAAAAACCCTAATTGGACAAGGATAAGCCTAGGGAGGACGAAAATGACCTAATTGATCACCCAATGACACAAACACTCCTATTGGATGCACAAAATTGGTTAAAAACCCTAATTGGACAAGAATAAGCCTAGGGAGGACGAAAATGACCTAATTGATCATCCAATGACACAAACACACCTATTGGATGCACAAGATTGGTTAAAAACCCTAATTGGACAAGAATATGCCTAGGGAGGACGAAAATGACCTAATTGATCATCCAATGACACAAACACACCTATTGGATGCACAAGATCGGTTAAAACCCTAATTGGACATGAATAAGCCTAGGGAGGACGAAAATGACCTAATTGATCATCCATTGACACAAACACACCTATTGGATGCACAAGATTGGTTAAAAACCCTAATTAGACAAGAATATGCCTAGGAACGACGAAAATGACCTAATTGATCATCCAATGACACAAATGAACTTATTGGATGCACAAGATTAGTTAAAAACCCTAATTGGACACGAATAAGTCTAGGGAGGACGAAAATAACCTAATTGATCATCCAATGACACAAACACACCTATTGGATGCACAAGATTGGTTAAAAACCCTAATTGGACAAGAATATGCCTAGGGAGGATGAAAATGACCTAATTGATCATCCAATGACACAAACACACCTATTGGATGCACAAGATTGGTTAAAAACCCTATTTGGACAAGAATATGCCTAGGGAGGACGAAAATGACCAAAATATTAATTCAATGACATAAACAAACTTGTTGGATGCACAAGATTGGTTAAAAACCCTAATTGGACAAGAATAAGCCTAGGGAGGACGAAAACGACCTAATTGATCATCCAATGACACAAACACACCTATTCGAAGCACAAGATTGGTTAAAAACCCTAATTGGACAAGAATATGCCTATTGAGGCGAAAATGACCTAAATGTTAATCCAATGACACAAATGAACTTATTGGATGCACAAGATTGGTTAAAAACCCTAATTGGACAAGAATAAGCCTAGGGAGGACGAAAATGACCTAATTGATCATCCAATGACACAAACACACCTATTGGATGCACAAGATTGATTAAAAACCCTAATTGGACAAGAATAAGCCTAAGGAGGACGAAAATGACCTAATTGATAATCCAATGACACAAACACACCTATTGGATGCACAAGTTTGGTTAAAAACCCTAGTTGGACAAGAATATGCCTAGGGAGAACGAAAATGACCTAAATTGAACATCCAATGCCACAAACACACCTATTGGATGCAGAAGATTGGTTAAAAACCCTAATTGGACAAGAATATGCCTAGGGAGAACGAAAATGACCTAAATGTTAATCCAATGACACAAATGAACTTATTGGATGCACAAGATTGGTTAAAAACCCTAATTGGACAAGAATAAGCCTAGGGAGGACGAAAATGACCTAATTGATCATCCAATGACACAAACACACCTATTGGATGCACAAGATTGATTAAAAACCCTAATTGGACAAGAATAAGCCTAAGGAGGACGAAAATGACCTAATTGATAATCCAATGACACAAACACACCTATTGGATGCACAAGTTTGGTTAAAAACCCTAGTTGGACAAGAATATGCCTAGGGACGACGAAAATGACCTAATTGATCATCCAATGACACAAACACACCTATTGGATGCACAAGATTGGTTAAAAACCCTAATTGGACAAGAATATGCCTAGGGAGGACGAAAATGACCTAAATATTAATTCAATGAAACAAACAAACTTATTGGATGCACAAGATTGGTTAAAAACCCTAATTGGACAAGAATAAGCCTAGGGAGGACGTAAATGACCTAATTGATCATCCAATGACACAAACACACCTATTGGATGCACAAGATTGGTTAAAAACCCTAATTGGACAAGAATAAGCCTAGGGAGGACGAAAATGACCTAATTGATCATCCATTGTCACAAACACACCTATTGGATGCACAAGATTGGTTAAAAACCCTAATTGGACAAGAATAAGCCTAGGGAGGACGAAAATGACCTAATTGATCATCCAATGACACAAACACACCTATTGGATGCACAAGATTGATTAAAAACCCTAATTGGACAACAATATGCCTAGGGAGAACGAAAAAGACCTAAATGTTAATCCAATGACACAAATGAACTTATTGGATGCACAAGATTGGTTAAAAACCCTAATTGGACAAGAATAAGCCTAGGGAGGACGAAAATGACCTAATTGATCATCCAATGACACAAACACACCTATTGGATGCACAAGATTGGTTAAAAACCCTAGTTGGACAAGAACATGCCTAGGAAGGACGAAAATGACCTAATTGATCATCCAATGACACTAATGAACTTATTGGATGCACAAGATTGGTTAAAAACCCTAATTGGACAAGAATAAGCCTAGGGAGGACGAAAATGACCTAATTGATCATCCAATGACACAAATAAACTTATTGGATGCACAAGATTGGTTAAAAACCCTAATTGGACAAGAATAAGCCTAGGGAGGACCAAAATGACCTAATTGATCATCCAATGACACAAACACACTATTGGATGCACAAGATTGGTTAAAAACCCTTATTGGACAAGAATAAGCCTAGGGAGGACGAAAATGGCCTAATTGATCTTCCAATGACACAAACACACCTATTGGATGCACAAGATTGGTTAAAAACCCTAATTGGACAAGAATAAGCCTAGGGAAGACGAAAATGACCTAATTGATCATCCAATGACACACACACACCTATTGGATGCACAAGATTGGTTAAAAACCCTAATTGGACAAGAATATGCCTAGGGAGGACGAAAATGACCTAAATATTAATTCAATGAAACAAACAAACTTATTGGATGCACAAGATTGGTTAAAAACCCTAATTGGACAAGAATAAGCATAGGGAGGACGAAAATGACCTAATTGATCATCCAATGACACAAACACACCTATTGGATGCACAAGATTGGTTAAAAACCCTAATTGGACAAGAATATGCCTAGGGAGGATGAAAATGACGTAAATGTTAATCCAATGACACAAATGAACTTATTGGATGCACAAGATTGGTTAAAAACCCTAATTGGACAAGATTAAGCCTAGGGAGGACGAAAATGACCTAATTGATCATCCAATGACACAAACACACCTATTGGATGCACAAGATTGGTTAAAAACCCTAATTGGACAAGAATATGCCTAGGGAGGACGAAAATGACCTAAATATTAATTCAATGACATAAACAAACTTATTGGATGCACAAGATTGGTTAAAAACCCTAATTGGACAAGAATAAGCCTAGGGAGGACGAAAATGACCTAATTGATCATCCAATGACACAAACACACCTATTGGATGCACAAGATTGGATAAAAACCCTAATTGGACAAGAATATTCCTAGGGAGGACGAAAATGACCTAAATATTAATTCAATGACATAAACAAACTTATTGGATGCACAAAATTGGTTAAAAACCCTAATTGGACAAGAATGTGCCTAGGGAGGACGAAAATGACCTAATTGATCATCCAATGACACAAACACACCTATTGGATGCACAAGATTGGTTAAAAACCCTAATTGGACAAGAATATGCCTAGGGAGGACGAAAATGACCTAAATATTAATTCAATGACACAAAAAAACTTATTGGATGCACAAGATTGGTTCAAAACCCTAATTGGACAAGAATAAGCCTAGGGAGGACGAAAATGACCTAAATGTTCATCCAATGACACAAACACACCTATTGGATGCACAAGATTGGTTAAAAACCCTAATTGGACAAGAATAAGCCTAGGGAGGACGAAAATGACCTAATTGATCATCCAATGACACAAACACACCTATTGGATGCACAAGATTGGTTAAAAACCCTAATTGGACAAGAATATGCCTAGGGAGGACGAAAATGACCTAAATATTAATTCAATGAAACAAACAAACTTATTGGATGCACAAGATTGGTTAAAAACCCTAATTGGAGAAGAATAAGCCTAGGGAGGACGAAAATGACCTAATTGATCATCCAATGACACAGACACACCTATTGGAAGCACAAGATTGATAAAAAACCCTAATTGGACAAGAATATGCCTAGGGAGGACGAAAATGACCTAAATGTTAATCCAATGACACAAATGAACTTATTGGATGCACAAGATTGGTTAAAAACCCTAATTGGACAAGAATAAGCCTAGGGAGGACGAAAATGACCTAATTGATCATCCAATGACACAAACACACCTATTGGATGCACAAGATTGGTTAAAAACCCTAATTGGACAAGAATATGCCTGGGGAGGACGAAAATGACCTAATTGATCATCCACTGACACAAATGAACTTATTTGATGCACAAGATTAGTTAAAAACACTAATTGGACAAGAATAAGCCTAGGGAGGACGAAAATAACCTAATTGATCATCCAATGACACAAACATACCTATTTGATGCACAAGATTGGTCTAAAACTCTACTTGGACAAGAATATGCCTAGGTAGGACGAAAATGACCTAAATGTTAATCCAATGACACAAATGAACTTATTGGATGCACAAGATTGGTTAAAAACCCTAATTGGACAAGAATAAGCCTAGGGAGGACGAAAATGACCTAAATGTTAATCCAATGACACAACTCAACTTATTGGATGCACAAGATTGGTTAAAAACCCTAATTGGACAAGAATAAGCCTATGGAGGACGAAAATGACCCAATTGATCATCCAATGACACAAACACACCTATTGGATGCACAATATTGGTAAAAAAACCCTAATTGGACAAGAATAAGCCTAGGGATGACGAAAATGACCTAAATAATAATCCAATGACACAACTCAACTTATTGGATGCACAAGATTGGTTAAAAACCCTAATTGGACAAGAGTAAGCCTAGGGACGACGAAAATGACCTAATTGATCATCCAATGACACAAACACACCTATTAGATGCACAAGATTGGTTAAAAACCCTAATTGGACAAGAATATGCCTAGGGATGACGAAAATAACCTAATTGATCATCCAATGACACAAACACACCTATTGGATGCACAAGATTGGTTAAAAACCCTAATTGGACAAGAATATGCCTAGGGAGGACGAAAATGACCTAAATGTTAATCCAATGACACAAATGAACTTATTGGTTGCACAAGATTGGTTAAAAACCCTAATTGGACAAGAATAAGCCTAGGGAGGACGAAAATGACCTAAATGTTCATCCAATGACACAAATACACCTATTGGATGCACAAGATTGTTTAGAAACCCAAATTGGACAAGAATAAGCCTAGGGAGGACGAAAATGACCTAACTATTCATCCAATGACACAAATGAACTTATTGGATGCACAAGATTGCTTAAAACCCTAATTGGACAAGAATAAGACTAGGGAGGACGAAATTAACCTAAATGTTAATCCAATGACACAAATGAACTTATTGGATGCACAAGATTGGTTAAAAACCCTAATTGGACAAGAATAAGACTAGGGAGGACGAAAATGACCTAAATGTTAATCCAATGACACAAACACACCTATTGGATGCACAAGATTGGTTAGAAACCCTAATTGCACAAGAATAAGCCTAGGGAGAGCGAAAATGACCTAAATGTTAATCTAATGACACAAATGAACTTATTGGATGCACAAGATTGGTTAAAAACCCTAATTGGACAAGAATAAGACTAGGAAGGACGAAAATGACCTAAAGGTTCATCCAATGACACAAACACACCTATTGGATGCACAAGATTGGTTAGAAACCCTAATTGGACAAGAATAAGCCTAGGGAGGAAGAAAATGACCTAAATGTTAATCCAATGACACAAATGAACTTATTGGATGCACAAGATTGGTTAAAAACCCTAATTGGACAAGAATAAGCCTAGGGAGGACGAAAATAACCTAAATGTTCATCAAATGGCTAAACACACCTATTGGATGCACAAGATTGTTTAGAAACCCTAATTGGACAAGAATAAGCCTAGGGAGGACGAAAATGCCCTAACTATTCATCCAATGACACAAATGAACTTATTGGATGCACAAGGTTGCTTAAAACCCTAATTGGACAAAAATAAGACTAGGGAGGACGAAAATAACCTAAATGTTCATCCAATGACACAAATGAACTTATTGGATGCACAAGATTGGTTAGAAACCCTAATTGGACAAGAATATGCATAGGGAGGATGAAAATGACCTAAATGTTCATCCAATGACACAAATGAACTTTTTGGATGCACAAGATTGGTTAAAAACCCTAATTGGACAAGAATAAGCCTAGGGAGGACGAAAATGACCTAAATGTTCATCCAGTGACACAAACACACCTATTTGATGCACAAGATTGGTTAGAAACCCTAATTGGACAAGAATAAGCCTAGGAAGGACGAAAATGACCTAAATGTTAATCCAATGACACAAATGAACTTATTGGATGCACAAGATTGGTTAAAAACCCTAATTGGACAAGAATAAGCCTAGGGAGGACGAAAATGACCTAAATGTTCAGCCAATGACACAAACACACCTATTGGATGCACAAGATTGGTTAGAAACCCTAATTGGACAAGAATAAGCCTAGGGAGGACGAAAATGACCTAAATGTTCACCCAATGACACAAATGAACTTATTGGATGCACAAGATTGGTTAAAAACCTTAATTGGACAAGAATAAGCCTAGGGAGGACGAAAATGACCTAAATGTTAATCCAATGACACAAACACACCTATTGGATGCCCAAGATTGGTTAGAAACCATAATTGGACAAGAATAAGCCTAGGGAGGATGAAAATGACCTAAATGTTAATCCAATGACACAAATGAACTTATTGGATGCACAAGATTGGTTAAAAACCCTAATTGGACAAGAATAAGCCTAGGGAGGACGAAAATGACCTAAATGTTCATCCAATGACACAAACACACCTGTTGGATGCACAAGATTGGTTAGAAACCCTAATTGGACAAGAATAAGCCTAGGGAGGACGAAAATGACCTAAATGTTCATCTAATGACACAAATGAACTTATTGGATGCATAAGATTGGTTAAAAACCCTAATTGGACAAGAATTAGCTTGGGGTGGACGAAAATGACCTAATTGTTCATCCAATGACACAAATGAACTTATTGGATGCACAATATTGGTTAAAAACCCTAATTGGACAAGAATAAGCCTAGGGAGGACGAAAATGACCTAAATGTTCATCCAATGAAACAAACACACCTATTGGATGCACAAGATTGGTTAAAAACCCTAATTGGACAAGAATAAGCCTAGGGAGGACGAAAATGACCTAAATGTTCATCCAATGACACAAACACACCTATTGGATGCACAAGATTGGTTAAAAACCATAATTGGACAAGAATAAGCCTAGGGAGGACGAAAATGACCTAAATGTTCATCCAATGACACAAACATACCTATTGGATGCCCAAGATTGGTTAAAAACCCTAATTGGACAAGAATAAGCATATGGAGGACGAAAATGACCTAAATGTTCATCCAATGACACAAACACACCTATTGGATGCACAAGATTGGTTAGAAACCCAAATTGGACAAGAATAAGCCTAGGGAGGACGAAAATGACCTAAATGTTCATCCAATGACACAAACACACCTATTGGATGCACAAGATTGGTTAAAAACCCTAATTGGACAAGAATAAGCCTAGGGAGGACGAAAATGACCTAAATGTTCATCCAATGACACAAACACACCTATTGGATGCACACGATTGGTTAGAAACCCTAATTTGACAAGAATAAGCCTAGGGAGGACGAAAATGACCTAACTATTCATCCAATGACACAAATGAACTTATTGGATGAACAAGATTGCTTAAAACCCTGATTGGACAAGAATAAGACTAGGGAGGACGAAAATGACCTAAATGTTCATCCAATAACACAAACACACCTATTGGATGCACAAGATTAGTTAGAAACCCTAATTTGACAAGAATAAGCCTAGGGAGGACGAAAATGACCTAACTATTCATCCAATGACACAAATGAACTTATTGGATGCACAAGATTGCTTAAAACCCTAATTAGACAAGAATAAGACTAGGGAGGACGAAAATGACCTAAATGTTCATCCAATGACACAAACACACCTATTGGATGCACAAGATTGGTTAGAAACCCTAATTGGACAAGAATAAGACTAGGGAGGACGAAAATAACCTAAATGTTCATCTAATGACACAAACACACCTATTGGATGCACAAGATTGGTTAAAAACCCTAATTGGAGAAGAATAAACCTAGGGAGGACGAAAATGACCTAAATGTTAATCCAATGACACAAATGAATTTATTGGATGCACAAGATTGGTTAAAAACCCTAATTGGACAAGAATAAGCCTAGGGAGGACGAAAATGACCTAAATATTCATCCAATGACACAAACACACCTATTGGATGCACAAGATTGTTAAGAAACCCTAATTGGACAAGAATAAGCCTAGGGAGGACGAAAATGACCTAAATGTTAATCCAATGACACAAATGAACTTATTGGATGCACAAGATTGGTTAAAAACCCTAATTGGACAAGAATAAGCCTAGGGAGGACGAAAATAACCTAAATGTTCATCAAATAACTAAACACACCTATTGGATGCACAAGATTGGTTAGAAACCCTAATTGGACAAGAATAAGCCTAGGGAGGACGAAAATGACCTAAATGTTCACCCAATGACACAAATGAACTTATTGGATGCACAAGATTGGTTAAAAACCCTAATTGGACAAGAATAAGCCTAGGGAGGACGAAAATGACCTAAATGTTCATCCAATGACACAAACACACCTATTGGATGCACAAGATTGGTTAAAAACCCTAATTGGACAAGAATAAGCCTAGGGAGGACGAAAATGACCTAAATGTTCATCCAATGACACAAATGAACTTATTGGATGCACAAGACTGGTTAAAAACCCTAATTGGACAAGAATAAGCCTAGGGAGGACGAAAATGACCTAAATGTTTTCATCAAATGACTAAACACACCTATTGGATGCACAAGATTGGTTAGAAACCCTAATTGGACAAGAATAAGCCTAGGGAGGACGAAAATGACCTAAATGTTCACCCAATGACACAAATGAACTTATTGGATGCAGAAGATTGGTTAAAAACCCTAATTGGACAACAATAAGCATAGGGAGGACGAAAATGACCTAAATGTTCATCCAATGAAACAAACACACCTATTGGATGTACAAGATTCGTTAGAAACCCTAATTGGACAAGAATAAGCCTAGGGAGGACGAAAATGACCTAAATGTTAATCCAATGACACAAATGAACTTATTGGATGCACAAGATTGGTTAAAAACCCTAATTGGACAAGAATAAGCCTAGGGAGGATGAAAATAACCTAAATGTTCATCAAATGACTAAACACACCTATTGGATGCACAAGATTGGTAAGAAACCCTAATTGGACAAGAATAAGCCTAGGGAGGACGAAAATGACCTAAATGTTAATCCAATGACACAAATGAACTTATTGGATGCACAAGATTGGTTAAAAACCCTAATTGGACAAGAATAAGCCTAGGGAGGACGAAAATGACCTAAATGTTCATCCAATGACACAAACACACCTATTGGATGCACAAGATTGTTTAGAAACCCTAATTGGACAAGAATAAGACTAGGGAGGACGAAAATGACCTAAATGTTCATCCAATGACACAAACACACCTATTGGATGCAAAAGATTGGTTAGAAACCCTAATTGGACAAGAATAAGCCTAGCGAGGATGAAAATGACCTAAATATTCATCCAATGACACAAATGAACTTATTGGATGCACAAGATTGCTTAAAACCCTAATTGGACAAGAATAAGACTAGGGAGGACGAAAATAACCTAAATGTTCATCCAATGACACAAACACACCTATTGGATGCACAAGATTGGTTAGAAACCCTAATTGGACAAGAATAAGCCTAGAAAGGACGAAAATGACCTAAATGTTAATCCAATGACACAAATGAACTTATTGGATGCACAAGATTGGTTAAAAACCCTAATTGGACAAGAATAAGCCTAGGGAGGACGAAAATGACCTAAATGTTCATCCAATGACACAAACACACCTATTGGATGCACAAGATTGTTTAGAAACCCTAATTGGACAAGAATAAGACTAGGGAGGACGAAAATGACCTAAATGTTCATCCAATGACACAAACACGCCTATTGGATGCAAAAGATTGGTTAGAAACCCTAATTGGACAAGAATAAGCCTAGCGAGGATGAAAATGACCTAAATATTCATCCAATGACACAAATGAACTTATTGGATGCACAAGATTGCTTAAAACCCTAATTGGACAAGAATAAGACTAGGGAGGACGAAAATAACCTAAATGTTCATCCAATGACACAAACACACCTATTGGATGCACAAGATTGGTTAGAAACCCAAATTGGACAAGAATAAGCCTAGGGAGGACGAAAATGACCTAAATGTTCATCCAATGACACAAACACACCTATTGGATGCACACGATTGGTTAAAAACCCTAATTTGACAAGAATAAGCCTAGGGAGGACGAAAATGACCTAACTATTCATCCAATGACACAAATGAACTTATTGGATGCACAAGATTGCTTAAAACCCTAATTGGACAAGAATAAGCCTAGGGAGGACGAAAATGACCTAAATGTTCATCCAATGACACAAACACACCTATTGGATGCACACGATTGGTTAGAAACCCTAATTTGACAAGAATAAGCCTAGGGAGGACGAAAATGACCTAACTATTCATCCAATGACACAAATGAACTTATTGGATGCACAAGATTGCTTAAAACCCTAATTGGACAAGAATAAGACTAGGGAGGACGAAAATAACCTAAATATTCATCCAATGACACAAACACACCTATTAAATGAACAAGATTGGTTAGAAACCCTAATTTGACAAGAATAAGCCTACGGAGGACGAAAATGACCTAACTATTCATCCAATGACACAAATGAACTTATTGGATGCACAAGATTGCTTAAAACCCTAATTGGACAAGAATAAGACTAGGGAGGACGAAAATGACCTAAATGTTCATCCAATGACACAAACACACCTATTGGATGCACAAGATTGGTTAGAAACCCTAATTGGACAAGAATAACCCTAGGAAGGACGAAAATGACCTAAATGTTAATCCAATGACACAAATGAACTTATTGGATGCACAAGATTGGTTAAAAACCCTAATTGGACAAGAATAAGCCTAGGGAGGACGAAAATAACCTAAATGTTCATCAAATAACTAAACACACCTATTGGATGCACAAGATGGGTTAGAAACCCTAATTGGACAAGAATAAGCCTAGGGAGGATGAAAATGACCTAAATGTTCACCCAATGACACAAATGAACTTATTGGATGCACAAGATTGGTTAAAAACCCTAATTGGACAAGAATAACCCTACGGAGGACGAAAATGACCTAAATGTTCATCCAATGACACAAACACACCTATTGGATGCACAAGATTGGTTAGAAACCCTAATTGGACAAGAATAAGCCTAGGGAGGACGAAAATGACCTAAATGTTAATCCAATGACACAAATGAACTTATTGGATGCACAAGTTTGGTTAAAAACCCTAATTAGACAAGAATAAGCCTAGGGAGGACGAAAATGACCTTAAAGTTCATCCAATGACACAAACACACCTATTGGATGCACAAGATTGGTTAGAAACCCTAATTGGACAAGAATAAGCCTTGGGAGGACGAAAATGACCTAAATATTCATCCAATGACACAAATGAACTTATTGGATGCACAAGATTGGTTAAAAACCCTAATTGCACAAGAATAAGCCTAAGGAGGACGAAAATGACCTAAATGTTCATCCAATGACACAAACACACCTATTGGATGCACAAGATTGGTTAGAAACCCTAATGGGACAAGAATAAGCCTAGGGAGGACGAAAATGACCTAAATGTTAATCCAATGACACAAATGAACTTATTGGATGCACAAGATTGGTTAAAAACCCTAATTGGACAAGAATAAGCCTAGGGAGGACGAAAATAACCTAAATGTTCATCAAATGACTAAACACACCTATTGGGTGCACAAGATTGGTTAGAAACCCTAATTGGACAAGAATAAGCCTAGGGAGGACGAAAATGACCTAAATGTTCACCCAATGACACAAATGAACTTATTGGATGCACTAGATTGGTTAAAAACCCTAATTGGACAAGAATAAGCCTATGGAGGACGAAAATGACCTAAATGTTCATCCAATGACACAAACACACCTATTGGATGCATAAGATTGGTTAAAAACACTAATTGGACAAGAATAAGCATAGGGAGGACGAAAATGACCTAAATGTTCATCCAATGACACAAATGAACTTATTGGATGAACAAGATTGATTAAAAACCCTAATTGGACAAGAATAAGACTAGGGAGGACGAAAATGACCTAAATGTTCATCCAATGACACAAACACACCTATTGGATGCACAAGATTGGTTAGAAACCCTAATTGGACAAGAATAAGCCTAGGGAGGACGAAAATGACCTAAATGTTAATCCAATGACACAAATGAACTTATTGGATGCACAAGATTGGTTAAAAACCCTAATTGGGCAAGAATAAGCCTACGGAGGACGAAAATGACCTAAATGTTCATCCAATGACACAAACACACCTATTGGATGCACAAGATTGGTTAGAAACCCTAATTGGACAAGAATAAGCCTAGGGAGGACGAAAATGACCTAAATGTTAATCCAATGACACAAATGAACTTATTGGATGCACAAGATTGGTTAAAAACCCTAATTGGACAAGAATAAGCCTAGGTAGGACGAAAATAACCTAAATGTTCATCAAATAACTAAACACACCTATTGGATGCACAAGAGTGGTTAGAAACCCTAATTGGACAAGAATAAGCCTTGGGAGGAAGAAAATGACCTAAATGTTCATCCAATGACACAAATGAACTTATTGGATGCACAAGATTGGTTATAAACCCTAATTGGGCAAGAATAAGCCTAGGGAGGACGAAAATGACCTAAATGTTGATCCAATGACACAAACACACCTATTGGATGCACAAGATTGGTTAGAAACCCTAATTGGACAAGAAAAAGCCTAGGGAGGACGAAAATGACCTAAATGTTAATCCAATGACACAAATGAACTTATTGGATGCACAAGATTGCTTAAAACCCTAATTGGACAAGAATAAGACTAGGGAGGACGAAAATAACCTAAATGTTCATCTAATGACACAAACACACCAATTGGATGCACAAGATTGGTTAAAAACCCTAATTGGACAAGAATAAGCCTAGGGAGGACGAAAATGACCTAAATGTTCATCCAATGACACAAATGAACTTATTGGATGCACAAGATTGTTTAAAAACCCTAATTGGACAAGAATAAGCCTACGGAGGACGAAAATGACCTAAATATTCATCCAATGACACAAACACACCTATTGGATGCACAAGATTGGTTAGAAACCCTAATTGGACAACAATGAGCCTAGGGAGGATGAAAATGACCTAAATGTTAATCCAATGACACAAATGAACTTATTGGATGCACAAGATTGGTTAAAAACCCTAATTGGACAAGAATAAGCCTAGGTAGGACGAAAATAACCTAAATGTTCATCAAATAACTAAACACACCTATTGGATGCACAAGATGGGTTAGAAACCATAATTTGACAAGAATAAGCCTAGGGATGATGAAAATGACCTAAATGTTCACCTAATGACACAAATGAACTTATTGGATGCACAAGATTGGTTAAAAACCCTAATTGGACAAGAATAAGCCTAGGGAGGACGAAAATTACCTAAATGTTCATCCATTGACACAAACACACCTATTGGATGCACAATTTTTGGTTAAAAACCCTAATTGGACAAGAATAAGCATAAGGAGGACGAAAATGACCTAACTATTCATCCAATGACACAAATGAACTTATTGGATGCACAAGATTGGTTAGAAACCCTAATTGGACAAGAATAAGCCTAGGGAGGACGAAAATGACCTAAATGTTCATCCAATGACACAAACACACCTATTGGATGCACAAGATTGGTTAAAAACCCTAATTGGACAAGAATAAGCCTAGGGAGGACGAAAATGACCTAAATGTTAATCCAATGACACAAATGAATTTATTGGATGCACAAGATTGGTTAAAAACCCTAATTGGACAAGAATAAGCCTAGGGAGGACAAAAATGACCTAAATGTTCATCCAATGACACAAACACACCTATTGGATGCACAAGATTGTGTAGAAACCCTAATTGGACAAGAATAAGCCTAGGGACGTCGAAAATGACCTAAATGTTCATCCAATGACGCAAATGAACATATTGGATGCACAAGATTGGTTAAAAACACTAATTGGAAAAGAATAAGCCTAGGGAGGATGAAAATGACCTAAATGTTCATCCAATGACACAAACACACCTATTAGATGCACACGATTGGTTAGAAACCCTAATTTGACAAGAATAAGCCTAGGGAGGACGAAAATGACCTAACTATTCATCCAATGACACAAATGAACTTATTGGATGCACAAGATTGCTTAAAACCCTAATTGGACAAGAATAAGACTAGGGAGGACGAAAATAACCTAAATGTTCATCCAATGACACAAACACACCTATTGGATGCACAAGATTGGTTAGAAACCCTAATTTGACAAGAATAAGCATAGGGAGGACGAAAATGACCTAACTATTCATCCAATGACACAAATGAACTTATTGGATGCACAAGATTGCTTAAAACCCTAATTGGACAAGAATAAGACTAGGGAGGACGAAAATGACCTAAATGTTAATCCAATGACACAATTGAACTTATTGGATGCACAAGATTGGTTAAAAACCCTAATTGGACAAAAATAAGTCTAGGGAGGACGAAAATGACCTAAATGTTCATCCAACGACACAAACACGCCTATTGGATGCACAAGATTGGTTAGAAACCCTAATTGGACAAGAATAAGCCTAGGGAGGACGAAAATGACCTAAATGTTAATCCAATGACACAAATGAACTTATTGGATGCACAAGATTGGTTAAAAACCCTAATTGGACAAGAATAAGCCTAGAGAGGACGAAAATAACCTAAATGTTCATCAAATGACTAAACACACCTATTGGATGCAAAAGATTGGTTAGAAACCCTAATTGGACAAGAATAAGCCTAGGGAGGACGAAAATGACCTAAGTGTTCACCCAATGACACAAATGAACTTATTGGATGCACAAAATTGGTTAAAAACCCTAATTGGACAAGAATAAGCCTAGGGAGGACGAAAAGGACCTAAATGTTCTTCCAATGACACAAACACACCTATTGGATGCACAAGATTGGTTAAAAACCCTAATTGGATAAGAATAAGCATAGGGAGGACGAAAATGAGCTAAATGTTCATCCAATGACACAAATGAACTTATTGGATGCACAAGATTGCTTAAAACACTAATTGGACAAGAATAAAACTAGGGAGGACGAAAATGACCTAAATGTTCATCCAATGACACAAATGAACTTATTGGATGCACAAGATTGGTTAAAAACCCTAATTGGACAAGAATAAGCCTAGAGAGGACGAAAATAACCTAAATGTTCATCAAATGACTAAACACACCTATTGGATGCACAAGATTGGTTAGAAACCCTAATTGGACAAGAATAAGCCTAGGGAGGACAAAATGACCTAAGTGTTCACCCAATGACACAAATGAACTTATTGGATGCACAAGATTGGTTAAAAACCCTAATTGGACAAGAATAAGCCTAGGGAGGACGAAAATGACCTAAATGTTCATCCAATGACACAAACACACCTATTGGATGCCCAAGATTGGTTAAAAACCCTAATTGGACAAGAATAAGCATAGGGAGGACGAAAATGACCTAAATGTTCATCCAATGACACAAAGACACCTATTGGATGCACAAGATTGGTTAGAAACCCTAATTGGACAAGAATAAGCCTAGGGAGGACGAAAATGACCTAAATGTTAATCCAATGACACAAATGAACTTATTGGATGCACAAGATTGGTTAAAAACCCTAATTGGACAAGAATAATCCTAGGGAGGACGAAAATGACCTAAATGTTACTCCAATGACACAAACACACCTATTGGATGCACAAGATTGGTTAGAAACCCTAATTGGACAAGAATAAGCCTAGGGAGGACGAAAATGACCTAAATGTTCATCCAATGACACAAACACACCTATTGGATGCACAAGATTGGTTAAAAACCCTAATTGGACAAGAATAATCCTAGGGAGGACGAAAATGACCTAAATGTTCATCCAATGACACAAATATACCTATTGGATGCACAAGATTGGTTAGAAACCCTAATTGGACAAGAATAAGCCTAGGGAGGACGAAAATGACCTAAATGTTAATCCAATGACACAAATGAACTTATTGGATGCACAAGATTGGTTAAAAACCCTAATTGGACAAGAATAATCCTAGGTAGGACGAAAATAACCTAAATGTTCATCAAATAACTAAACACACCTATTGGATGCACAAGATGGGTTAGAAACCCTAATTGGACAAGAATAAGCCTAGGGAGGATGAAAATGACCTAAATGTTCACCCAATGACACAAATGAACTTATTGGATGCACAAGATTGGTTAAAAACCCTAATTGGACAAGAATAAGCTTAGGGAGGACGAAAATGACCTAAATGTTCATCCAATGACACAAACACACCTATTGGATGCACAAGATTGGTTAAAAACCCTAATTGGACAAGAATAAGCCTAAGGAGGACGAAAATGACCTAAATGTTCATCCAATGACACAAATGAACTTATTGGATGCACAAGATTGGTTAAAAATCTTAATTGGACAAGAATAAGCCTAGGGAGGACGAAAATGACCTAAATGTTCATCCAATGACACAAACACACCTATTGGATGCACAAGATTGGTTAAAAACCCTAATTGGACAAGAATAAGCCTAGGGAGGACGAAAATGACCTAAATGTTCATCCAATGACACAAACACACCTATTGGATGCACAAGATTGGTTAAAAACCCTAATTGGACAAGAATAAGCCTAGGGAGGACGAAAATGACCTAAAAGTTCATCCACTGACACAAACACACCTATTGGATGCAAAAGATTGGTTAGAAACCCTAATTGGACAAGAATAAGCCTAGGGAGGACGAAAATGACATTAATGTTCATCCAATGACACAAATGAACTTATTGGATGCACAAGATTGGTTAAAAACCCTAATTGGACAAGAATAAGCCTAGGGAGGACGAAAATGACCTAAATGTTCATCCAATGACACAAACACACCTATTGGATGCACAAGATTGGTTAAAAACCCTAATTGGACAAGAATAAGCCTAGGGAGGACGAAAATGACCTAAATGTTCATCCAATGACACAATTCACTTATTGGATGCACAAGATTGGATAAAAACCCTTATTGGACAAGAATAAGCCTAGGGAGGACGAAAATGACCTAAATGTTCATCCAATGACACAAACACACCTATTGGATGCACAAGATTGGTTAGAAACCCTAATTGGACAAGAATAAGCCTAGGGATGACGAAAATGACCTAAATGTTAATCCAATGACACAAATGAACTTATTGGATGCACAAGATTGGTTAAAAACCCTAATTGGACAAGAATAAGCCTAGGGAGGACGAAAATGACCTAAATGTTCATCCAATGACACAAACACACCTATTGGATGCACAAGATTTGTTAAAAACGCTAATTGGACAAGAATAAGCCTAGGGAGGACGAAAATGACCTAAATGTTCATCCAATGACACAAACACATCTATCGGATGCACAAGATTGGTTAAAAACCCTAATTGGACAAGAATAAGCATAGGGAGGACGAAAATGACCTAAATGTTCATCCAATGACACAAACACACCTATTGGATGCACAAGATTGGTTAGAAACCCTAATTGGACAAGAATAAGCCTTGGGAGGACGAAAATGACCTAAATGTTCATCCAATGACACAAATGAACTTATTGGATGCACAAGATTGGTTAAAAAACCTAATTGGACAAGAATAAGCCTAGGGAGGACGAAAATAACCTAAATGTTCATCCAACGACACAAACACACCTATTGGATGCACAAGATGGGTTAGAAACCCTAATTGGACAAGAATAAGCCTAGGGAGGACGAAAATGACCTAAATGTTCACCCAATGACACAAATGAACTTATTGGATGCACAAGATTGGTTAAAAACCCTAATTGGACAAGAATAAGCCTAGGGAGGACGAAAATAACCTAAATGTTCATCAAATGACTAAACACACCTATTCGATGCACAAGAATGCTTAGAAACCCTAATTGGACAAGAATAAGCCTAGGGAGGACGAAAATGACCTAACTATTCATCCAATGACACAAATGAACTTATTGGATGCACAAGATTGGTTAAAAACCCTAATTGGACAAGAATAAGCCTAGGGAGGACGAAAATGACCTAAATGTTCATCCAATGACACAAACACACCTATTGGATGCACAAGATTGGTTAGAAACCCTAATTGGACAAGAATATGCCTAGGGAGGAAGAAAATGACCTAAATGTTCAACCAATGACACAAATGAACTCATTGGATGCACAAGATTGGTTAAAAACCTTAATTGGAAAAGAATAAGCCTAGGGAGGACGAAAATGACCTAAATGTTCATCCAATGACACAAACACACCTATTGGATGCACAAGATTGGTTAGAAACCCTAATTGGACAAGAATAAGCCTTGGGAGGACGAAAATGACCTAAATGTTCATCCAATGACACAAATGAACTTATTGGATGCACAAGATTGGTTAAAAACCCTAATTGGACAAGAATAAGCCTAGGGAGGACGAAAATAACCTAAATGTTCATCAAATGACTAAACACACCTATTCGATGCACAAGAATGGTTAGAAACCCTAATTGGACTAGAATAAGCCTAGGGAGGACGAAAATGACCTAACTATTCATCCAATGACACAAATGAACTTATTGGATGCACAAGATTGGTTAAAAACCCTAATTGGACAAGAATAAGCCTAGGGAGGAAGAAAATGACCTAAATGTTCATCCAATGACACAAACACACCTATTCGATGCACACGATTGGTTAGAAACCCTAATTGGACAAGAATAAGCCTAGGGAGGACGAAAATGACCTAAATGTTAATCCAATGACACAAATGAACTTATTGGATGCACAAGATTGGTTAAAAACCCTAATTGGACAAGAATAAGCCTAGGGAGGACGAAAATAACCTAAATGTTCATCAAATGACTAAACACACCTATTCGATGCACAAGAATGGTTAGAAACCCTAATTGGACAAGAATAAGCCTAGAGAGGACGAAAATGACCTAACTATTCATCCAATGACACAAATGAACTTATTGGATGCACAAGATAGCTTAAAACCCTAATTGGACAAGAATAAGACTAGGGAGGACGAAAATGACCTAAATGTTCATCCAATGACACAAACACACCTATTGGATGCACAAGATTGGTTAGAAACCCTAATTGGACAAGAATAAGCCTAGGGAGGACGAAAATGACCTAAATGTTCATCCAATGACACAAATGAACTTATTGGATGCACAAGATTGGTTAAAAACCCTAATTGGACAAGAATAATCCTAGGTAGGACGAAAATAACCTAAATGTTCATCAAATAACTAAACACACCTATTGGATGCACAAGATGGGTTAGAAACCCTAATTGGACAAGAATAAGCCTAGGGAGGATGAAAATGACCTAAATGTTCACCCAATGACACAAATGAACTTATTGGATGCACAAGATTGGTTAAAAACCCTAATTGGACAAGAATAAGCTTAGGGAGGACGAAAATGACCTAAATGTTCATCCATTGACACAAACACACCTATTGGATGCACAAGATTGGTAAAAAAACCCTAATTGGACAAGAATAAGCATAAGGAGGACGAAAATGACCTAACTATTCATCCAATGACACAAATGAACTTATTGGATGCACAAGATTGGTTAGAAACCCTAATTGGACAAGAATAAGCCTAGGGGGGACGAAAATGACCTAAATGTTCATCTAATGACACAAACACACCTATTGGATGCACAAGATTGGTTAAAAACCCTAATTGGACAAGAATAAGCCTAGGGAGGAAAAAAATGACCTAAATGTTCATCCAAAGACACAAACACACCTATTGGATGCACAAGATTGTTTAGAAACCCTAATTGGACAAGAATAAGCCTAGGGACGTCGAAAATGACCTAAATGTTCATCCAATGACGCAAATGAACATATTGGATGCACAAGATTGGTTAAAAACCCTAATTGGACAAGAATAAGCCTAGGGAAGACGAAAATGACCTAAATGTTCACCCAATGACACAAATGAACTTATTGGATGCACAAGATTGGTTAAAAACCCTAATTGGACAAGAATAAGCCTAGGTAGGACGAAAATGACCTAAATGTTCATCCAATGACACAAACACACCTATTGGATGCACAAGATTGGTTAAAAACCCAAATTGGACAAGAATAAGCCTACGGAGGACGAAAATGACCTAAATGTTCATCCAATGACACAAATGAACTTATTGGATGCACAAGATTGCTTAAAAACCCTAATTAGACAAGAATAAGCCTAGGGAGGACGAAAATGACCTAAATGTTCATCCAATGACACAAATGAACTTATTGGATGCACAAGATTGGTTAGAAACCCTAAATGGACAAGAATAATTCTAGGGAGGACGAAAATGACCTAAATGTTCATCCAATGACACAAATGAACTTATTGGATGCACAAGATTGGTTAAAAATCCTAATTGGACAAGAATAAGCGTAGGGAGGACGAAAATGACCTAAATGTTCATCCAATGACACAAACACACCTATTGGATGCACAAGATTGGTTAAAAACCCTAATTGGACAAGAATAAGCCTAGGGAGGACGAAAATGACCTAAATGTTCATCCAATGACACAAATGAACTTATTGGATGCACAAGATTGCTTAAAAACCCTAATTGGACAAGAATAAGCCTTGGGAGGACAAAAATGACCTGAATGTTCATCCAATGACACAAATACACCTATTGGATGCACAAGATGGGTTAGAAACCCTAATTGGACAAGAATAAGCCTAGGTAGGACGAAAATGACCTAAATGTTCATCCAATGACACAAACACACCTATTGGATGCACAAGATTGGTTAAAAACCATAAATGGACAAGAATAAGCCTAGGGAGGACATAAATGACCTAAATGTTCATCCAATGACACAAATGAACTTATTGGATGCACAAGATTGCTTAAAAACCCTAATTAGACAAGAATAAGCCTAGGGAGGACGAAAATGACCTAAATGTTCATCCAATGACACAAACACAGCTATTGGATGCACAAGATTGGTTAAAAACCCTAATTGGACAAGAATAAGCCTAGGGTGGACGAAAATGACCTAAATGTTTATCCAATGACACAAATGAACTTATTGGATGCACAAGATTTGTTAAAAACCCTAATTGGACAAGAATAAGCCTAGGGAGGACGAAAATGACCTAAATGTTCATCCAATGACACAAACACACCTATTGGATGCACAAGATTGGTTAAAAACCCTAATTGGACAAGAATAAGCCTAGGGAGGACGAAAATGACCTAAATGTTCATCCAATGACACAAATTAACTTATTGGATGCACAAGATTGGTTAAAAACCCCAATAAGACAAGAATATGCCTAGGGAGGACGAAAATGACCTAAATGTTCATCCAATGACACAAATGAACTTATTGGATGCACAAGATTGCTTAAAAACCCTAATTGAACAAGAATAAGCCTAGGGAGGACGAAAATGACCTAAATGTTCATCCAATGACACAAATACACCTATTGGATGCACAAGATTGGTTAGAAACCCTAATTGGACAAGAATAAGCCTAGGGAGGACGAAAATGACCTAAATGTTCATCCAATGACACAAACACACCTATTGGATGCACAAGATTGGTTAAAAACCCTAATTGGACAAGAATAAGCCTAGGGAGGACGAAAATAACCTAAATTTTCATCCAATGACACAAATACACCTATTGGATGCACAAGATTTGTTAGAAACCCTAATTGGACAAAAATAAGCCTAGGGAGGACGAAAATGACCTAAATGTTCATTCAATAACACAAATGAACTTATTGGATGCACAAGATTGCTTAAAAACCCTAATTGGACAAGAATAAGCCTAGGGAGGACGAAAATGACCTAAATGTTCATCCAATGACACAAATGAACTTATTGGATGCACAAGATTGGTTAGAAACCCTAATTGGACAAGAATAAGCCTAGGGAGGACGAAAATGACCTAAATGTTCATCCAATGACACAAATGAACTAATTGGATGCACAAGATTGGTTAAAAACCCTAATTGGACAAGAATAAGCCTAGGGAGGAAGAAAATGACCTAAATGTTCATCCAATGACACAAACACACCTATTGGATGCACAAGATTGGTTAGAAACCCTAATTGGACAAGAATAAGCCTTGGGAGGACGAAAATGACCTAAATGTTCATCCAATGACACAAATGAACTTATTGGATGCACAAGATTGGTTAAAAACCCTAATTGGACAAGAATAACCCTACGGAGGACGAAAATGACCTAAATGTTCATCCAATAACACAAACACACCTATTGGATGCACAAGATTGGTTAGAAACCCTAATTTGACAAGAATAAGCCTAGGGAGGACGAAAATGACCTAACTATTCATCCAATGACACAAATGAACTTATTGGATGCACAAGATTGCTTAAAAACCCTAATTGGACAAGAATAAGCCTAGGGAGGACGAAAATGACCTAAATGTTCATCCAATGACACAAACACACCTATTGGATGCACAAGTTTGGTTAGAAACCCTAATTGGACAAGAATAAGCCTAGGGAGGACGAAAATGACCTAAATGTTCATCCAATGACACAAACACACCTATTGGATGCACAAGATTGGTTAAAAACCCTAATTGGACAAGAATAAGCCTAGGGAGGACGAAAATGACCTAAATGTTCATCCAATGACACAAATACACCTATGGGATGCACAAGATTGGTTAGAAACCCTAATTGGACAAGAATAAGCCTAGGGAGGACGAAAATGACCTAAATGTTCATCCAATGACACAAACACACCTATTGGATGCACAAGATTGGTTAAAAACCCTAATTGGACAAGAATAAGCCTAGGGAGGACGAAAATGACCTAAATGTTCATACAATGACACAAATACACCTATTGGATGCACAAGATTTGTTAGAAACCCTAATTGGACAAGAATAAGCCTAGGGAGGACGAAAATGACCTAAATGTTCATCCAATGACACAAATGAACTTATTGGATGCACAAGATTGCTTAAAAACCCTAATTGGACAAGAATAAGCATAGGGAGGACGAAAAATGACCTAAATGTTCATCCAATGACACAAATGAACTTATTGGATGCACAAGATTGCTTAAAACCCTGATTGGACAAGAATAAGACTAGGGAGGAGAAAATGACCTAAATGTTCATCCAATGACACAAACACACCTATTGGATGCACAAGATTGGTTAAAAACCCTAATTGGACAAGAATAAGCCTAGGGAGGACGAAAATGACCTAAATGTTCATCCAATGACACAAATGAACGTATTGGATGCACAAGATTGCTTAAAAACCCTAATTGGACAAGAATAAGCCTAGGGAGGACGAAAATGACCTAAATGTTCATCCAATGAAACAAATGAACTTATAGGATTCACAAGATTGCTTAAAAACCCTAATTGGACAAGAATAAGCCTAGGGAGAACGAAAATGACCTAAATGTTCATCCAATACACAAATGAACTTATTGGATGCACAAGATTGCTTAAAACCCTAATTGGACAAGAATAAGACTAGGGAGGACGAAAATGACCTAAATGTTCATCCAATGACACAAACACACCGATTGGATGCACAAGATTGGTTAGAAACCCTAATTGAACAAGAATAAGCCTAGGGAGGACGAAAATCACTTAAATCTTAATTCAATGACACAAATGAACTTATTGGATGCACAAGATTGCTTAAAACCCTAATTGGACAAGAATAAGACTAGGGAGGACGAAAATGACCTAAATGTTCATCCAATGACACAAACACACCTATTGGATGCACAAGATTGGTTAAAAACCCTAATTGGACAAGAATAAGCCTAGGGATGACGAAAATGACCTAAATGTTCATCCAATGACACAAATGCAATTATTGGATGCACAAGATTGGTTAAAAACCCTAATTGGACAAGAATAAGCCTAGGGTGGACGAAAATGACCTAAATGTTTATCCAATGACACAAATGAACTTATTGGATGCACAAGATTGGTTAAAAACCCTAATTGGACAAGAATAAGCCTAGGGAGGACGAAAATGACCTAAATGTTCATCCAATGACACAAACACACATATTGGATACACAAGATTGTTTAGAAACCGTAATTGGACAAGAATAAGCCTAGGGAGGACGAAAATGACCTAAATGTTCATCCAATGACACAAACACACCTATTGGATGCACAAGATTGGTTAGAAACCCTAATTGGACAAGAATAAGCCTAGGGAGGACGAAAATGACCTAAATGTTCATCCAATGACACAAACACACCTATTGGATGCACAAGATTGGTTAAAAACCCTAATTGGACAAGAATAAGCCTAGGGAGGACGAAAATGACCTAAATGTTAATCCAATGACACAAATGAACTTATTGGATGCACAAGATTGGTTAAAAACCCTAATTGGACAAGAATAATCCTAGGTAGGACGAAAATAACCTAAATGTTCATCAAATAACTAAACACACCTATTGGATGCACAAGATGGGTTAGAAACCCTAATTGGACAAGAATAAGCCTAGGGAGGATGAAAATGACCTAAATGTTCACCCAATGACACAAATGAACTTATTGGATGCACAAGATTGGTTAAAAACCCTAATTGGACAAGAATAAGCTTAGGGAGGACGAAAATGACCTAAATGTTCATCCATTGACGCAAACACACCTATTGGATGCACAAGATTGGTAAAAAAAACCCTAATTGGACAAGAATAAGCATAAGGAGGACGAAAATGACCTAACTATTCATCCAATGACACAAATGAACTTATTGGATGCACAAGATTGGTTAGAAACCCTAATTGGACAAGAATAAGCCTAGGGAGGACGAAAATGACCTAAATGTTCATCTAATGACACAAACACACCTATTGGATGCACAAGATTGGTTAAAAACCCTAATTGGACAAGAATAAGCCTAGGGAGGACAAAAATGACCTAAATGTTCATCCAAAGACACAAACACACCTATTGGATGCACAAGATTGTTTAGAAACCCTAATTGGACAAGAATAAGCCTAGGGACGTCGAAAATGACCTAAATGTTTATCCAATGACGCAAATGAACATATTGGATGCACAAGATTGGTTAAAAACCCTAATTGGACAAGAATAAGCCTAGGGAAGACGAAAATGACCTAAATGTTCATCCAATGACACAATTGAACTTATTGGATGCACAAGATTGGTTAAAAACACTAATTGGACAAGAATAAGCCTAGGGAGGATGAAAATGACCTAAATGTTCATCCAATGACACAAACACAGCTATAAGATGCACACGATTGGTTAGAAACCCTAATTTGACAAGAATAAGCCTAGGGAGGACGAAAATGACCTAACTATTCATCCAATGACACAAATGAACTTATTGGATGCACAAGATTGCTTAAAACCCTAATTGGACAAGAATAAGACTAGGGAGGACGAAAATAACCTAAATGTTCATCCAATGACACAAACACACCTATTGGATGCACAAGATTGGTTAGAAACCCTAATTTGACAAGAATAAGCCTAGGGAGGACGAAAATGACCTAACTATTCATCCAATGACACAAATGAACTTATTGGATGCACAAGATTGCTTAAAACCCTAATTGGACAAGAATAAGACTAGGGAGGACGAAAATGACCTAAATGTTCATCCAATAACACAAACACACCTATTGGATGCACAAGATTGGTTAGAAACCCTAATTTGACAAGAATAAGTCTAGGGAACACGAAAATGACATAACTATTCATCCAATGACACAAATGAACTTATTGGATGCACAAGATTGGTTAAAAACCCTAATTGGACAAGAATAAGCCTAGGGAGGACGAAAATGACCTAAATGTTCATCCAATGACACAAACACACCTATTGGATGCACAAGATTGGTTAAAAACCCTAATTGGATAAGAATAAGGATAGGGAGGACGAAAATGACCTAAATGTTCATCCAATGACACAAATGAACTTATTGGATGCACAAGATTGGTTAAAAACCCTAATTGGACAAGAATAAGCCTAGCGAGGATTAAAATGACCTAAATGTTCATCCAATGATACAAACACACCTATTGGATGCACAAGATTGGTTAGAAACCCTAATTGGACAACAATAAGCCTAGGGAGGACGAAAATGACCTAAATGTTAATCCAATGACACAAGTGAACTTATTGGATGCACAAGATTGGTTAAAAACCCTAATTGGACAAGAATAAGCCTAGGGAGGACGAAAATGACCTAAATGTTCATCCAATGACACAAACACACCTATTGGATGCACAAGATTAGTTAGAAACCAAAAATTGGACAAGAATAAGCCTAGGGAGGACGAAAATGACCTAAATGTTCATCCAATGACACAAACACACCTATTGGATGCACAAGATTGGTTAGAAACCCTAATTGGACAAGAATATGCCTAAGGAGGA